>OY284471.1:12280411-12506158 GCA_958336335.1 Dilophus febrilis
GCACCATTCATCAAGAAATATTTGAAAGGTGCTGTTACCGGTGGACAATTGGTACAAACAAAAGGCAAAGGTGCTTCTGGTTCATTCAAAATTGGTGCTTCGGCAAAGAAAGACAAATCCGAAATTAAACGTAAACCTAAAGTGACCACAAAGAAACCAGCTGGTGAAAAGAAACCAAAAAAAGAGAAAACTAAAGCCGCGGCTGTTGGTGCCAAAGTAGCTGTTATTAAGAAGAAATCGAAGAAAACTATAACATCTGTTGCAAAGAAACCAGCAACATCATCAGCTTCTGTTGAAAAGAAAAAGGCAGCTGTGGCCACTGCAAAAGCAGCTAAAAAATCTGGTACAGTGAAGTCTGCATCACCTAAGCAGAAACCAACAAAGGCTACAAAATCTCCAGTTAAACAGCCAAAGGCACCTAAACCAAAAAAAGTAGCCGCTCCGAAAAAAACTGTTTCTGCTCCAAAAAAAGCCGCTGCTTCCAAGGCAAAATAATTCAATTATTACCAAATATATTGAATAAAGCTTACGATCATCATATAGTACGTAGTACAAATAAAAAGTCCTTATTAGGGCTAACATTTAGAATACGATATAGAATTTTATATATTTGGTTTAATAATATACTCTGAACAAAAAATGAGATATCTGCGACAACATATATTTTTATATTATATTTATTTTTAGGGAAATAATTACTCTGTCATAAAAAAATGTTTATGTTAAAATAATCACGGATTACGAATTATTCTGAACAAACATTTAATTTCTATAGATATAATTTTGTGGTCCTGAAAAGGACCGTTTTATTTTGTTGTATTATTTTTTGTTTAAGCACGTTCACCGCGAATACGTCTAGCCAATTGTATGTCTTTTGGCATAATTGTGACACGTTTTGCATGGATTGCACATAAATTGGTGTCCTCAAATAGACCGACAAGATATGCTTCACTAGCTTCTTGTAATGCCATAACAGCTGAACTTTGGAAACGTAAATCAGTTTTAAAATCTTGTGCGATTTCACGGACTAACCGTTGGAATGGCAATTTACGGATCAATAATTCCGTACTCTTTTGATAACGACGAATTTCACGTAGTGCAACGGTACCTGGCCTATAACGATGAGGTTTCTTTACGCCACCAGTAGCTGGTGCACTTTTACGTGCAGCTTTTGTTGCCAATTGTTTACGTGGTGCCTTACCACCAGTTGATTTTCGAGCTGTTTGTTTAGTACGTGCCATTTTATAACCACAATTTAATTGAAATTTTCACACACTTTATATAATAATATATATTAAAAGCGAAACGATACAAATGAAATCTGTTTGTCAACTAATATTAAAATACTTTAGCCCCTTATATATATATAAATGAAAAACACGAAGAATTGCCGCTAAAACGAACAAACACGAATGCGAATCCGAACGCGAAGGCGAAGCAAAGAAAAAAAAATGTTGTATAGAGAAGGGATATATATAAATATATATATGTATAAATGACTATTAAAAATGAAATGTAAATGTACCAAAATTTTTTATAAATATAGATGTTTTTATTGTACGAAAGTTAGTTGAAGTTTGAATTTTGTTCGATAAGTGTCGATTGTTTGTTACATTTTTGAATTTTTAAATAAAATATAATTTACGAAAATGACTGGTCGTGGTAAAGGTGGAAAAGGTTTGGGCAAAGGAGGTGCTAAACGCCATCGTAAAGTATTGCGTGATAATATTCAAGGTATTACAAAACCAGCAATCCGTCGTTTAGCTAGACGAGGTGGTGTAAAACGTATATCTGGTTTAATTTACGAAGAAACGCGTGGTGTTTTAAAAGTATTTTTGGAAAATGTAATTCGTGATGCGGTTACCTATACAGAACATGCAAAACGTAAAACTGTTACAGCAATGGATGTTGTATATGCATTAAAACGACAAGGTCGTACATTGTACGGTTTCGGCGGTTAAATAACATACATTCCATCTACATACCAATTCATCATAATTAGAAGAAAAAAAAAAACAACGGTCCTTTTCAGGACCACCAATTAAATTACATAAAGAAATTTTAATTTAAATTTGGGTAAGTAAATTATTTAATTCATATTATTTATTGTGTTTATAAAGTGTATTTCGTGTTTCTAAAAAATATTCATTGTGTAAAATCATATATACTCGGTAACATTTTGTTTTTTTTTTCATTTACATTATATTTACTCGTATGTGTATTTTTGAAATCGTTTTTCGGTCGTATAGTATACATCATATACATATATACCATGTGTTTAGAAGTTTCTTTTTTTAATTTAATATTTAATAACAAATAATATTTTAAATACACTTTATTTGTATTAAATGGTCGTCCTAAAAAGGACGGTTTTTTTTTTGTAATGTGTTCGTTGTTTATTTACATTTCTTGAACATTCGATGATTTATGCTTTCTTTTCAGTTTTCTTTGGTAATAAAACTGCTTGGATATTTGGTAAAACACCACCTTGAGCGATTGTTACACCCGATAATAATTTATTCAATTCCTCATCATTACGAATTGCTAATTGTAAATGACGTGGAATAATTCTTGTTTTTTTATTATCTCGGGCAGCATTACCAGCCAATTCTAATACTTCAGCTGCTAAATATTCCATTACAGCAGCTAAATATACTGGAGCACCGGCACCAACACGTTCTGCATAATTACCTTTACGAAGCAAACGATGAATACGTCCTACAGGAAATTGTAATCCTGCACGGTTTGATCGTGACTTTGCTTTTCCCTTAACTTTACCACCTTTACCGCGACCAGACATATTTTTATAATTTATATGAATAAAATTTAAAAGAAAAAAAAAATGAACACAATAACCAAAATGTTTACTTATGTTATTTCACTGACGGTGACGACTATACAGACTGAACTGAATTTTTAACATACATTTTTATATACTTGTGTATTTTTTAGGTCGTATACAGATAATATATAACACAAAATGTAACCGGTTATAAACCCCACTCAACATGACTTTAAATCATATATATATAGAAGTGAAAAATTTTCAAATCGTTTAGTTTATTGGTTGTTTTGTTCGCATACGCATCTACATATAACAAGTTTATATTGAAATAAATTTAAAAGTTAAAATGCCACCAAAAACAAGTGGAAAAGCAGTTAAAAAAGCGGGAAAAGCACAAAAGAATATTTCGAAATCTGATAAAAAGAATAGGAAGAAGAAGCGAAAGGAAAGTTATGCAATTTATATTTATAAAGTATTGAAACAAGTACATCCTGATACTGGTATTTCAAGCAAAGCAATGAGTATTATGAACAGTTTTGTTAATGATATTTTCGAACGCATTGCTGCTGAAGCTTCACGTTTAGCACATTATAATAAACGTTCAACAATTACAAGCAGGGAAATTCAAACTGCTGTAAGATTATTGTTACCTGGTGAATTGGCTAAGCATGCTGTCAGTGAAGGTACAAAAGCTGTTACAAAATATACTAGCTCTAAATAAATATAAATATAACATCAATAATATCCAATCCAACACAAATGGCCCTTTTCAGGGCCGCCATATCCATATGTTGAAGAATTTTCAATTATTTGTAAATCAAATTTATACATTTTATTTTATGTAAATATATATATGGTATATAAGAGAAATATTTATTTATTGTTAGAGAAAAAAATATTGAACCCTTATATATTATACTAACAAGTTAGATTTGACTTGTTGAAAATTTATTTTTGGTTTATTTAAAAATTTTTTTTTTTTTTTTGTTGTTTTTTTCTGTTTTTAGAGGTCTGAATAATTATATAATCACAAATGTTATATGCATATTATTGGATATTAAATTAACATATATATATATATATATTTATATATTTTTAACAAATATTAAATTTTTGTAAATTAATTAATTTTTTTATAAATGGAAGATTTATTCCTACGAAGATTACTTATATTTGATTTTATGAAACAGATTTTTTTTGTATTATATCAATAAAACTTATGCACACAAAAATATTCATATTCATATATACGGAATACATATTTCTCTCGTAAATTTTTTTTAATTTTAAATACCATATAATTCACAATATATTATTATTAAGTACAAATTATTTATATTTTTGATAAATTGTCAAGTAACAATTTTTGAAAAACATATAAGATTTACAAAAAAATTAATTGTTAATTAGTAATTAGCAAAAAAATGTCATTTTGAGTAAAATTTCACTAGGAAAATATCAATAATTTGTCATTTTAATTAAAAATTCGTAAAATATCCATTTTTCTTACAATTAAGATCTATAGTTTATTTTGTGTCAAATTAAAAAAATTAATAATAATATTAATTATATAATTAATTGATAAAGTTTTTAGTAATTATTAGACTATTTTTTTAACAAATCAACTAAAAATTTACCATGAAAGTCAAAAAATTATTTTTACGCTCTCTTGGAGGTACGTACTACTTTCATATGCCAAGTTAAATAAGAATTATAAAAATAATATTAAAAAAAAATAAACAGAATAAATGATAAACGAAAAAGAAAATATACTAAAGTGTAAATTGTTCATTTCATATTAATAACATTAATATTATAAAAAAAATCGTTAATCGTTATGGGTGACGCTAATAATAGTACTGAAGTTGCAGCTGCACCAGTGGCAACTGCATCACCAGCTGCAAAAAAGACCAAATCTACAAAGGTTGCAGTTGCTAAGAAACCAAGTGTAAAGCCATCTCATCCACCAACGGCTGAAATGGTTAATAATGCCATCAAGACCTTAAAGGAACGTGGAGGTTCATCGTTACAAGCCATTAAAAAATACATTTCGTCGAATTATAAAATTGATGCGGAAAAATTAGCACCATTCATCAAGAAATATTTGAAAGGTGCTGTTACCGGTGGACAATTGGTACAAACAAAAGGCAAAGGTGCTTCTGGTTCATTCAAAATTGGTGCTTCGGCAAAGAAAGACAAATCCGAAATTAAACGTAAACCTAAAGTGACCACAAAGAAACCAGCTGGTGAAAAGAAACCAAAAAAAGAGAAAACTAAAGCCGCGGCTGTTGGTGCCAAAGTAGCTGTTATTAAGAAGAAATCGAAGAAAACTATAACATCTGTTGCAAAGAAACCAGCAACATCATCAGCTTCTGTTGAAAAGAAAAAGGCAGCTGTGGCCACTGCAAAAGCAGCTAAAAAATCTGGTACAGTGAAGTCTGCATCACCTAAGCAGAAACCAACAAAGGCTACAAAATCTCCAGTTAAACAGCCAAAGGCACCTAAACCAAAAAAAGTAGCCGCTCCGAAAAAAACTGTTTCTGCTCCAAAAAAAGCCGCTGCTTCCAAGGCAAAATAATTCAATTATTACCAAATATATTGAATAAAGCTTACGATCATCATATAGTACGTAGTACAAATAAAAAGTCCTTATTAGGGCTAACATTTAGAATACGATATAGAATTTTATATATTTGGTTTAATAATATACTCTGAACAAAAAATGAGATATCTGCGACAACATATATTTTTATATTATATTTATTTTTAGGGAAATAATTACTCTGTCATAAAAAAATGTTTATGTTAAAATAATCACGGATTACGAATTATTCTGAACAAACATTTAATTTCTATAGATATAATTTTGTGGTCCTGAAAAGGACCGTTTTATTTTGTTGTATTATTTTTTGTTTAAGCACGTTCACCGCGAATACGTCTAGCCAATTGTATGTCTTTTGGCATAATTGTGACACGTTTTGCATGGATTGCACATAAATTGGTGTCCTCAAATAGACCGACAAGATATGCTTCACTAGCTTCTTGTAATGCCATAACAGCTGAACTTTGGAAACGTAAATCAGTTTTAAAATCTTGTGCGATTTCACGAACTAACCGTTGGAATGGCAATTTACGGATCAATAATTCCGTACTCTTTTGATAACGACGAATTTCACGTAGTGCAACGGTACCTGGCCTATAACGATGAGGTTTCTTTACGCCACCAGTAGCTGGTGCACTTTTACGTGCAGCTTTTGTTGCCAATTGTTTACGTGGTGCCTTACCACCAGTTGATTTTCGAGCTGTTTGTTTAGTACGTGCCATTTTATAACCACAATTTAATTGAAATTTTCACACACTTTATATAATAATATATATTAAAAGCGAAACGATACAAATGAAATCTGTTTGTCAACTAATATTAAAATACTTTAGCCCCTTATATATATATAAATGAAAAACACGAAGAATTGCCGCTAAAACGAACAAACACGAATGCGAATCCGAACGCGAAGGCGAAGCAAAGAAAAAAAAATGTTGTATAGAGAAGGGATATATATAAATATATATATGTATAAATGACTATTAAAAATGAAATGTAAATGTACCAAAATTTTTTATAAATATAGATGTTTTTATTGTACGAAAGTTAGTTGAAGTTTGAATTTTGTTCGATAAGTGTCGATTGTTTGTTACATTTTTGAATTTTTAAATAAAATATAATTTACGAAAATGACTGGTCGTGGTAAAGGTGGAAAAGGTTTGGGCAAAGGAGGTGCTAAACGCCATCGTAAAGTATTGCGTGATAATATTCAAGGTATTACAAAACCAGCAATCCGTCGTTTAGCTAGACGAGGTGGTGTAAAACGTATATCTGGTTTAATTTACGAAGAAACGCGTGGTGTTTTAAAAGTATTTTTGGAAAATGTAATTCGTGATGCGGTTACCTATACAGAACATGCAAAACGTAAAACTGTTACAGCAATGGATGTTGTATATGCATTAAAACGACAAGGTCGTACATTGTACGGTTTCGGCGGTTAAATAACATACATTCCATCTACATACCAATTCATCATAATTAGAAGAAAAAAAAAACAACGGTCCTTTTCAGGACCACCAATTAAATTACATAAAGAAATTTTAATTTAAATTTGGGTAAGTAAATTATTTAATTCATATTATTTATTGTGTTTATAAAGTGTATTTCGTGTTTCTAAAAAATATTCATTGTGTAAAATCATATATACTCGGTAACATTTTGTTTTTTTCATTTACATTATATTTACTCGTATGTGTATTTTTGAAATCGTTTTTCGGTCGTATAGTATACATCATATACATATATACCATGTGTTTAGAAGTTTCTTTTTTTAATTTAATATTTAATAACAAATAATATTTTAAATACACTTTATTTGTATTAAATGGTCGGCCTTAAAAAGGACGGTTTTTTTTTTGTAATGTGTTCGTTGTTTATTTACATTTCTTGAACATTCGATGATTTATGCTTTCTTTTCAGTTTTCTTTGGTAATAAAACTGCTTGGATATTTGGTAAAACACCACCTTGAGCGATTGTTACACCCGATAATAATTTATTCAATTCCTCATCATTACGAATTGCTAATTGTAAATGACGTGGAATAATTCTTGTTTTTTTATTATCTCGGGCAGCATTACCAGCCAATTCTAATACTTCAGCTGCTAAATATTCCATTACAGCAGCTAAATATACTGGAGCACCGGCACCAACACGTTCTGCATAATTACCTTTACGAAGCAAACGATGAATACGTCCTACAGGAAATTGTAATCCTGCACGGTTTGATCGTGACTTTGCTTTTCCCTTAACTTTACCACCTTTACCGCGACCAGACATATTTTTATAATTTATATGAATAAAATTTAAAAGAAAAAAAAAATGAACACAATAACCAAAATGTTTACTTATGTTATTTCACTGACGGTGACGACTATACAGACTGAACTGAATTTTTAACATACATTTTTATATACTTGTGTATTTTTTAGGTCGTATACAGATAATATATAACACAAAATGTAACCGGTTATAAACCCCACTCAACATGACTTTAAATCATATATATATAGAAGTGAAAAATTTTCAAATCGTTTAGTTTATTGGTTGTTTTGTTCGCATACGCATCTACATATAACAAGTTTATATTGAAATAAATTTAAAAGTTAAAATGCCACCAAAAACAAGTGGAAAAGCAGTTAAAAAAGCGGGAAAAGCACAAAAGAATATTTCGAAATCTGATAAAAAGAATAGGAAGAAGAAGCGAAAGGAAAGTTATGCAATTTATATTTATAAAGTATTGAAACAAGTACATCCTGATACTGGTATTTCAAGCAAAGCAATGAGTATTATGAACAGTTTTGTTAATGATATTTTCGAACGCATTGCTGCTGAAGCTTCACGTTTAGCACATTATAATAAACGTTCAACAATTACAAGCAGGGAAATTCAAACTGCTGTAAGATTATTGTTACCTGGTGAATTGGCTAAGCATGCTGTCAGTGAAGGTACAAAAGCTGTTACAAAATATACTAGCTCTAAATAAATATAAATATAACATCAATAATATCCAATCCAACACAAATGGCCCTTTTCAGGGCCGCCATATCCATATGTTGAAGAATTTTCAATTATTTGTAAATCAAATTTATACATTTTATTTTATGTAAATATATATATGGTATATAAGAGAAATATTTATTTATTGTTAGAGAAAAAAATATTGAACCCTTATATATTATACTAACAAGTTAGATTTGACTTGTTGAAAATTTATTTTTGGTTTATTTAAAAATTTTTTTTTTTTTTTTGTTGTTTTTTTCTGTTTTTAGAGGTCTGAATAATTATATAATCACAAATGTTATATGCATATTATTGGATATTAAATTAACATATATATATATATATATTTATATATTTTTAACAAATATTAAATTTTTGTAAATTAATTAATTTTTTTATAAATGGAAGATTTATTCCTACGAAGATTACTTATATTTGATTTTATGAAACAGATTTTTTTTGTATTATATCAATAAAACTTATGCACACAAAAATATTCATATTCATATATACGGAATACATATTTCTCTCGTAAATTTTTTTTAATTTTAAATACCATATAATTCACAATATATTATTATTAAGTACAAATTATTTATATTTTTGATAAATTGTCAAGTAACAATTTTTGAAAAACATATAAGATTTACAAAAAAATTAATTGTTAATTAGTAATTAGCAAAAAAATGTCATTTTGAGTAAAATTTCACTAGGAAAATATCAATAATTTGTCATTTTAATTAAAAATTCGTAAAATATCCATTTTTCTTACAATTAAGATCTATAGTTTATTTTGTGTCAAATTAAAAAAATTAATAATAATATTAATTATATAATTAATTGATAAAGTTTTTAGTAATTATTAGACTATTTTTTTAACAAATCAACTAAAAATTTACCATGAAAGTCAAAAAATTATTTTTACGCTCTCTTGGAGGTACGTACTACTTTCATATGCCAAGTTAAATAAGAATTATAAAAATAATATTAAAAAAAAATAAACAGAATAAATGATAAACGAAAAAGAAAATATACTAAAGTGTAAATTGTTCATTTCATATTAATAACATTAATATTATAAAAAAAATCGTTAATCGTTATGGGTGACGCTAATAATAGTACTGAAGTTGCAGCTGCACCAGTGGCAACTGCATCACCAGCTGCAAAAAAGACCAAATCTACAAAGGTTGCAGTTGCTAAGAAACCAAGTGTAAAGCCATCTCATCCACCAACGGCTGAAATGGTTAATAATGCCATCAAGACCTTAAAGGAACGTGGAGGTTCATCGTTACAAGCCATTAAAAAATACATTTCGTCGAATTATAAAATTGATGCGGAAAAATTAGCACCATTCATCAAGAAATATTTGAAAGGTGCTGTTACCGGTGGACAATTGGTACAAACAAAAGGCAAAGGTGCTTCTGGTTCATTCAAAATTGGTGCTTCGGCAAAGAAAGACAAATCCGAAATTAAACGTAAACCTAAAGTGACCACAAAGAAACCAGCTGGTGAAAAGAAACCAAAAAAAGAGAAAACTAAAGCCGCGGCTGTTGGTGCCAAAGTAGCTGTTATTAAGAAGAAATCGAAGAAAACTATAACATCTGTTGCAAAGAAACCAGCAACATCATCAGCTTCTGTTGAAAAGAAAAAGGCAGCTGTGGCCACTGCAAAAGCAGCTAAAAAATCTGGTACAGTGAAGTCTGCATCACCTAAGCAGAAACCAACAAAGGCTACAAAATCTCCAGTTAAACAGCCAAAGGCACCTAAACCAAAAAAAGTAGCCGCTCCGAAAAAAACTGTTTCTGCTCCAAAAAAAGCCGCTGCTTCCAAGGCAAAATAATTCAATTATTACCAAATATATTGAATAAAGCTTACGATCATCATATAGTACGTAGTACAAATAAAAAGTCCTTATTAGGGCTAACATTTAGAATACGATATAGAATTTTATATATTTGGTTTAATAATATACTCTGAACAAAAAATGAGATATCTGCGACAACATATATTTTTATATTATATTTATTTTTAGGGAAATAATTACTCTGTCATAAAAAAATGTTTATGTTAAAATAATCACGGATTACGAATTATTCTGAACAAACATTTAATTTCTATAGATATAATTTTGTGGTCCTGAAAAGGACCGTTTTATTTTGTTGTATTATTTTTTGTTTAAGCACGTTCACCGCGAATACGTCTAGCCAATTGTATGTCTTTTGGCATAATTGTGACACGTTTTGCATGGATTGCACATAAATTGGTGTCCTCAAATAGACCGACAAGATATGCTTCACTAGCTTCTTGTAATGCCATAACAGCTGAACTTTGGAAACGTAAATCAGTTTTAAAATCTTGTGCGATTTCACGGACTAACCGTTGGAATGGCAATTTACGGATCAATAATTCCGTACTCTTTTGATAACGACGAATTTCACGTAGTGCAACGGTACCTGGCCTATAACGATGAGGTTTCTTTACGCCACCAGTAGCTGGTGCACTTTTACGTGCAGCTTTTGTTGCCAATTGTTTACGTGGTGCCTTACCACCAGTTGATTTTCGAGCTGTTTGTTTAGTACGTGCCATTTTATAACCACAATTTAATTGAAATTTTCACACACTTTATATAATAATATATATTAAAAGCGAAACGATACAAATGAAATCTGTTTGTCAACTAATATTAAAATACTTTAGCCCCTTATATATATATAAATGAAAAACACGAAGAATTGCCGCTAAAACGAACAAACACGAATGCGAATCCGAACGCGAAGGCGAAGCAAAGAAAAAAAAATGTTGTATAGAGAAGGGATATATATAAATATATATATGTATAAATGACTATTAAAAATGAAATGTAAATGTACCAAAATTTTTTATAAATATAGATGTTTTTATTGTACGAAAGTTAGTTGAAGTTTGAATTTTGTTCGATAAGTGTCGATTGTTTGTTACATTTTTGAATTTTTAAATAAAATATAATTTACGAAAATGACTGGTCGTGGTAAAGGTGGAAAAGGTTTGGGCAAAGGAGGTGCTAAACGCCATCGTAAAGTATTGCGTGATAATATTCAAGGTATTACAAAACCAGCAATCCGTCGTTTAGCTAGACGAGGTGGTGTAAAACGTATATCTGGTTTAATTTACGAAGAAACGCGTGGTGTTTTAAAAGTATTTTTGGAAAATGTAATTCGTGATGCGGTTACCTATACAGAACATGCAAAACGTAAAACTGTTACAGCAATGGATGTTGTATATGCATTAAAACGACAAGGTCGTACATTGTACGGTTTCGGCGGTTAAATAACATACATTCCATCTACATACCAATTCATCATAATTAGAAGAAAAAAAAAAACAACGGTCCTTTTCAGGACCACCAATTAAATTACATAAAGAAATTTTAATTTAAATTTGGGTAAGTAAATTATTTAATTCATATTATTTATTGTGTTTATAAAGTGTATTTCGTGTTTCTAAAAAATATTCATTGTGTAAAATCATATATACTCGGTAACATTTTGTTTTTTTTTTCATTTACATTATATTTACTCGTATGTGTATTTTTGAAATCGTTTTTCGGTCGTATAGTATACATCATATACATATATACCATGTGTTTAGAAGTTTCTTTTTTTAATTTAATATTTAATAACAAATAATATTTTAAATACACTTTATTTGTATTAAATGGTCGTCCTAAAAAGGACGGTTTTTTTTTTGTAATGTGTTCGTTGTTTATTTACATTTCTTGAACATTCGATGATTTATGCTTTCTTTTCAGTTTTCTTTGGTAATAAAACTGCTTGGATATTTGGTAAAACACCACCTTGAGCGATTGTTACACCCGATAATAATTTATTCAATTCCTCATCATTACGAATTGCTAATTGTAAATGACGTGGAATAATTCTTGTTTTTTTATTATCTCGGGCAGCATTACCAGCCAATTCTAATACTTCAGCTGCTAAATATTCCATTACAGCAGCTAAATATACTGGAGCACCGGCACCAACACGTTCTGCATAATTACCTTTACGAAGCAAACGATGAATACGTCCTACAGGAAATTGTAATCCTGCACGGTTTGATCGTGACTTTGCTTTTCCCTTAACTTTACCACCTTTACCGCGACCAGACATATTTTTATAATTTATATGAATAAAATTTAAAAGAAAAAAAAAATGAACACAATAACCAAAATGTTTACTTATGTTATTTCACTGACGGTGACGACTATACAGACTGAACTGAATTTTTAACATACATTTTTATATACTTGTGTATTTTTTAGGTCGTATACAGATAATATATAACACAAAATGTAACCGGTTATAAACCCCACTCAACATGACTTTAAATCATATATATATAGAAGTGAAAAATTTTCAAATCGTTTAGTTTATTGGTTGTTTTGTTCGCATACGCATCTACATATAACAAGTTTATATTGAAATAAATTTAAAAGTTAAAATGCCACCAAAAACAAGTGGAAAAGCAGTTAAAAAAGCGGGAAAAGCACAAAAGAATATTTCGAAATCTGATAAAAAGAATAGGAAGAAGAAGCGAAAGGAAAGTTATGCAATTTATATTTATAAAGTATTGAAACAAGTACATCCTGATACTGGTATTTCAAGCAAAGCAATGAGTATTATGAACAGTTTTGTTAATGATATTTTCGAACGCATTGCTGCTGAAGCTTCACGTTTAGCACATTATAATAAACGTTCAACAATTACAAGCAGGGAAATTCAAACTGCTGTAAGATTATTGTTACCTGGTGAATTGGCTAAGCATGCTGTCAGTGAAGGTACAAAAGCTGTTACAAAATATACTAGCTCTAAATAAATATAAATATAACATCAATAATATCCAATCCAACACAAATGGCCCTTTTCAGGGCCGCCATATCCATATGTTGAAGAATTTTCAATTATTTGTAAATCAAATTTATACATTTTATTTTATGTAAATATATATATGGTATATAAGAGAAATATTTATTTATTGTTAGAGAAAAAAATATTGAACCCTTATATATTATACTAACAAGTTAGATTTGACTTGTTGAAAATTTATTTTTGGTTTATTTAAAAATTTTTTTTTTTTTTTTGTTGTTTTTTTCTGTTTTTAGAGGTCTGAATAATTATATAATCACAAATGTTATATGCATATTATTGGATATTAAATTAACATATATATATATATATATTTATATATTTTTAACAAATATTAAATTTTTGTAAATTAATTAATTTTTTTATAAATGGAAGATTTATTCCTACGAAGATTACTTATATTTGATTTTATGAAACAGATTTTTTTTGTATTATATCAATAAAACTTATGCACACAAAAATATTCATATTCATATATACGGAATACATATTTCTCTCGTAAATTTTTTTTAATTTTAAATACCATATAATTCACAATATATTATTATTAAGTACAAATTATTTATATTTTTGATAAATTGTCAAGTAACAATTTTTGAAAAACATATAAGATTTACAAAAAAATTAATTGTTAATTAGTAATTAGCAAAAAAATGTCATTTTGAGTAAAATTTCACTAGGAAAATATCAATAATTTGTCATTTTAATTAAAAATTCGTAAAATATCCATTTTTCTTACAATTAAGATCTATAGTTTATTTTGTGTCAAATTAAAAAAATTAATAATAATATTAATTATATAATTAATTGATAAAGTTTTTAGTAATTATTAGACTATTTTTTTAACAAATCAACTAAAAATTTACCATGAAAGTCAAAAAATTATTTTTACGCTCTCTTGGAGGTACGTACTACTTTCATATGCCAAGTTAAATAAGAATTATAAAAATAATATTAAAAAAAAATAAACAGAATAAATGATAAACGAAAAAGAAAATATACTAAAGTGTAAATTGTTCATTTCATATTAATAACATTAATATTATAAAAAAAATCGTTAATCGTTATGGGTGACGCTAATAATAGTACTGAAGTTGCAGCTGCACCAGTGGCAACTGCATCACCAGCTGCAAAAAAGACCAAATCTACAAAGGTTGCAGTTGCTAAGAAACCAAGTGTAAAGCCATCTCATCCACCAACGGCTGAAATGGTTAATAATGCCATCAAGACCTTAAAGGAACGTGGAGGTTCATCGTTACAAGCCATTAAAAAATACATTTCGTCGAATTATAAAATTGATGCGGAAAAATTAGCACCATTCATCAAGAAATATTTGAAAGGTGCTGTTACCGGTGGACAATTGGTACAAACAAAAGGCAAAGGTGCTTCTGGTTCATTCAAAATTGGTGCTTCGGCAAAGAAAGACAAATCCGAAATTAAACGTAAACCTAAAGTGACCACAAAGAAACCAGCTGGTGAAAAGAAACCAAAAAAAGAGAAAACTAAAGCCGCGGCTGTTGGTGCCAAAGTAGCTGTTATTAAGAAGAAATCGAAGAAAACTATAACATCTGTTGCAAAGAAACCAGCAACATCATCAGCTTCTGTTGAAAAGAAAAAGGCAGCTGTGGCCACTGCAAAAGCAGCTAAAAAATCTGGTACAGTGAAGTCTGCATCACCTAAGCAGAAACCAACAAAGGCTACAAAATCTCCAGTTAAACAGCCAAAGGCACCTAAACCAAAAAAAGTAGCCGCTCCGAAAAAAACTGTTTCTGCTCCAAAAAAAGCCGCTGCTTCCAAGGCAAAATAATTCAATTATTACCAAATATATTGAATAAAGCTTACGATCATCATATAGTACGTAGTACAAATAAAAAGTCCTTATTAGGGCTAACATTTAGAATACGATATAGAATTTTATATATTTGGTTTAATAATATACTCTGAACAAAAAATGAGATATCTGCGACAACATATATTTTTATATTATATTTATTTTTAGGGAAATAATTACTCTGTCATAAAAAAATGTTTATGTTAAAATAATCACGGATTACGAATTATTCTGAACAAACATTTAATTTCTATAGATATAATTTTGTGGTCCTGAAAAGGACCGTTTTATTTTGTTGTATTATTTTTTGTTTAAGCACGTTCACCGCGAATACGTCTAGCCAATTGTATGTCTTTTGGCATAATTGTGACACGTTTTGCATGGATTGCACATAAATTGGTGTCCTCAAATAGACCGACAAGATATGCTTCACTAGCTTCTTGTAATGCCATAACAGCTGAACTTTGGAAACGTAAATCAGTTTTAAAATCTTGTGCGATTTCACGGACTAACCGTTGGAATGGCAATTTACGGATCAATAATTCCGTACTCTTTTGATAACGACGAATTTCACGTAGTGCAACGGTACCTGGCCTATAACGATGAGGTTTCTTTACGCCACCAGTAGCTGGTGCACTTTTACGTGCAGCTTTTGTTGCCAATTGTTTACGTGGTGCCTTACCACCAGTTGATTTTCGAGCTGTTTGTTTAGTACGTGCCATTTTATAACCACAATTTAATTGAAATTTTCACACACTTTATATAATAATATATATTAAAAGCGAAACGATACAAATGAAATCTGTTTGTCAACTAATATTAAAATACTTTAGCCCCTTATATATATATAAATGAAAAACACGAAGAATTGCCGCTAAAACGAACAAACACGAATGCGAATCCGAACGCGAAGGCGAAGCAAAGAAAAAAAAATGTTGTATAGAGAAGGGATATATATAAATATATATATGTATAAATGACTATTAAAAATGAAATGTAAATGTACCAAAATTTTTTATAAATATAGATGTTTTTATTGTACGAAAGTTAGTTGAAGTTTGAATTTTGTTCGATAAGTGTCGATTGTTTGTTACATTTTTGAATTTTTAAATAAAATATAATTTACGAAAATGACTGGTCGTGGTAAAGGTGGAAAAGGTTTGGGCAAAGGAGGTGCTAAACGCCATCGTAAAGTATTGCGTGATAATATTCAAGGTATTACAAAACCAGCAATCCGTCGTTTAGCTAGACGAGGTGGTGTAAAACGTATATCTGGTTTAATTTACGAAGAAACGCGTGGTGTTTTAAAAGTATTTTTGGAAAATGTAATTCGTGATGCGGTTACCTATACAGAACATGCAAAACGTAAAACTGTTACAGCAATGGATGTTGTATATGCATTAAAACGACAAGGTCGTACATTGTACGGTTTCGGCGGTTAAATAACATACATTCCATCTACATACCAATTCATCATAATTAGAAGAAAAAAAAAAACAACGGTCCTTTTCAGGACCACCAATTAAATTACATAAAGAAATTTTAATTTAAATTTGGGTAAGTAAATTATTTAATTCATATTATTTATTGTGTTTATAAAGTGTATTTCGTGTTTCTAAAAAATATTCATTGTGTAAAATCATATATACTCGGTAACATTTTGTTTTTTTTTTCATTTACATTATATTTACTCGTATGTGTATTTTTGAAATCGTTTTTCGGTCGTATAGTATACATCATATACATATATACCATGTGTTTAGAAGTTTCTTTTTTTAATTTAATATTTAATAACAAATAATATTTTAAATACACTTTATTTGTATTAAATGGTCGTCCTAAAAAGGACGGTTTTTTTTTTGTAATGTGTTCGTTGTTTATTTACATTTCTTGAACATTCGATGATTTATGCTTTCTTTTCAGTTTTCTTTGGTAATAAAACTGCTTGGATATTTGGTAAAACACCACCTTGAGCGATTGTTACACCCGATAATAATTTATTCAATTCCTCATCATTACGAATTGCTAATTGTAAATGACGTGGAATAATTCTTGTTTTTTTATTATCTCGGGCAGCATTACCAGCCAATTCTAATACTTCAGCTGCTAAATATTCCATTACAGCAGCTAAATATACTGGAGCACCGGCACCAACACGTTCTGCATAATTACCTTTACGAAGCAAACGATGAATACGTCCTACAGGAAATTGTAATCCTGCACGGTTTGATCGTGACTTTGCTTTTCCCTTAACTTTACCACCTTTACCGCGACCAGACATATTTTTATAATTTATATGAATAAAATTTAAAAGAAAAAAAAAATGAACACAATAACCAAAATGTTTACTTATGTTATTTCACTGACGGTGACGACTATACAGACTGAACTGAATTTTTAACATACATTTTTATATACTTGTGTATTTTTTAGGTCGTATACAGATAATATATAACACAAAATGTAACCGGTTATAAACCCCACTCAACATGACTTTAAATCATATATATATAGAAGTGAAAAATTTTCAAATCGTTTAGTTTATTGGTTGTTTTGTTCGCATACGCATCTACATATAACAAGTTTATATTGAAATAAATTTAAAAGTTAAAATGCCACCAAAAACAAGTGGAAAAGCAGTTAAAAAAGCGGGAAAAGCACAAAAGAATATTTCGAAATCTGATAAAAAGAATAGGAAGAAGAAGCGAAAGGAAAGTTATGCAATTTATATTTATAAAGTATTGAAACAAGTACATCCTGATACTGGTATTTCAAGCAAAGCAATGAGTATTATGAACAGTTTTGTTAATGATATTTTCGAACGCATTGCTGCTGAAGCTTCACGTTTAGCACATTATAATAAACGTTCAACAATTACAAGCAGGGAAATTCAAACTGCTGTAAGATTATTGTTACCTGGTGAATTGGCTAAGCATGCTGTCAGTGAAGGTACAAAAGCTGTTACAAAATATACTAGCTCTAAATAAATATAAATATAACATCAATAATATCCAATCCAACACAAATGGCCCTTTTCAGGGCCGCCATATCCATATGTTGAAGAATTTTCAATTATTTGTAAATCAAATTTATACATTTTATTTTATGTAAATATATATATGGTATATAAGAGAAATATTTATTTATTGTTAGAGAAAAAAATATTGAACCCTTATATATTATACTAACAAGTTAGATTTGACTTGTTGAAAATTTATTTTTGGTTTATTTAAAAATTTTTTTTTTTTTTTTGTTGTTTTTTTCTGTTTTTAGAGGTCTGAATAATTATATAATCACAAATGTTATATGCATATTATTGGATATTAAATTAACATATATATATATATATATTTATATATTTTTAACAAATATTAAATTTTTGTAAATTAATTAATTTTTTTATAAATGGAAGATTTATTCCTACGAAGATTACTTATATTTGATTTTATGAAACAGATTTTTTTTGTATTATATCAATAAAACTTATGCACACAAAAATATTCATATTCATATATACGGAATACATATTTCTCTCGTAAATTTTTTTTAATTTTAAATACCATATAATTCACAATATATTATTATTAAGTACAAATTATTTATATTTTTGATAAATTGTCAAGTAACAATTTTTGAAAAACATATAAGATTTACAAAAAAATTAATTGTTAATTAGTAATTAGCAAAAAAATGTCATTTTGAGTAAAATTTCACTAGGAAAATATCAATAATTTGTCATTTTAATTAAAAATTCGTAAAATATCCATTTTTCTTACAATTAAGATCTATAGTTTATTTTGTGTCAAATTAAAAAAATTAATAATAATATTAATTATATAATTAATTGATAAAGTTTTTAGTAATTATTAGACTATTTTTTTAACAAATCAACTAAAAATTTACCATGAAAGTCAAAAAATTATTTTTACGCTCTCTTGGAGGTACGTACTACTTTCATATGCCAAGTTAAATAAGAATTATAAAAATAATATTAAAAAAAAATAAACAGAATAAATGATAAACGAAAAAGAAAATATACTAAAGTGTAAATTGTTCATTTCATATTAATAACATTAATATTATAAAAAAAATCGTTAATCGTTATGGGTGACGCTAATAATAGTACTGAAGTTGCAGCTGCACCAGTGGCAACTGCATCACCAGCTGCAAAAAAGACCAAATCTACAAAGGTTGCAGTTGCTAAGAAACCAAGTGTAAAGCCATCTCATCCACCAACGGCTGAAATGGTTAATAATGCCATCAAGACCTTAAAGGAACGTGGAGGTTCATCGTTACAAGCCATTAAAAAATACATTTCGTCGAATTATAAAATTGATGCGGAAAAATTAGCACCATTCATCAAGAAATATTTGAAAGGTGCTGTTACCGGTGGACAATTGGTACAAACAAAAGGCAAAGGTGCTTCTGGTTCATTCAAAATTGGTGCTTCGGCAAAGAAAGACAAATCCGAAATTAAACGTAAACCTAAAGTGACCACAAAGAAACCAGCTGGTGAAAAGAAACCAAAAAAAGAGAAAACTAAAGCCGCGGCTGTTGGTGCCAAAGTAGCTGTTATTAAGAAGAAATCGAAGAAAACTATAACATCTGTTGCAAAGAAACCAGCAACATCATCAGCTTCTGTTGAAAAGAAAAAGGCAGCTGTGGCCACTGCAAAAGCAGCTAAAAAATCTGGTACAGTGAAGTCTGCATCACCTAAGCAGAAACCAACAAAGGCTACAAAATCTCCAGTTAAACAGCCAAAGGCACCTAAACCAAAAAAAGTAGCCGCTCCGAAAAAAACTGTTTCTGCTCCAAAAAAAGCCGCTGCTTCCAAGGCAAAATAATTCAATTATTACCAAATATATTGAATAAAGCTTACGATCATCATATAGTACGTAGTACAAATAAAAAGTCCTTATTAGGGCTAACATTTAGAATACGATATAGAATTTTATATATTTGGTTTAATAATATACTCTGAACAAAAAATGAGATATCTGCGACAACATATATTTTTATATTATATTTATTTTTAGGGAAATAATTACTCTGTCATAAAAAAATGTTTATGTTAAAATAATCACGGATTACGAATTATTCTGAACAAACATTTAATTTCTATAGATATAATTTTGTGGTCCTGAAAAGGACCGTTTTATTTTGTTGTATTATTTTTTGTTTAAGCACGTTCACCGCGAATACGTCTAGCCAATTGTATGTCTTTTGGCATAATTGTGACACGTTTTGCATGGATTGCACATAAATTGGTGTCCTCAAATAGACCGACAAGATATGCTTCACTAGCTTCTTGTAATGCCATAACAGCTGAACTTTGGAAACGTAAATCAGTTTTAAAATCTTGTGCGATTTCACGGACTAACCGTTGGAATGGCAATTTACGGATCAATAATTCCGTACTCTTTTGATAACGACGAATTTCACGTAGTGCAACGGTACCTGGCCTATAACGATGAGGTTTCTTTACGCCACCAGTAGCTGGTGCACTTTTACGTGCAGCTTTTGTTGCCAATTGTTTACGTGGTGCCTTACCACCAGTTGATTTTCGAGCTGTTTGTTTAGTACGTGCCATTTTATAACCACAATTTAATTGAAATTTTCACACACTTTATATAATAATATATATTAAAAGCGAAACGATACAAATGAAATCTGTTTGTCAACTAATATTAAAATACTTTAGCCCCTTATATATATATAAATGAAAAACACGAAGAATTGCCGCTAAAACGAACAAACACGAATGCGAATCCGAACGCGAAGGCGAAGCAAAGAAAAAAAAATGTTGTATAGAGAAGGGATATATATAAATATATATATGTATAAATGACTATTAAAAATGAAATGTAAATGTACCAAAATTTTTTATAAATATAGATGTTTTTATTGTACGAAAGTTAGTTGAAGTTTGAATTTTGTTCGATAAGTGTCGATTGTTTGTTACATTTTTGAATTTTTAAATAAAATATAATTTACGAAAATGACTGGTCGTGGTAAAGGTGGAAAAGGTTTGGGCAAAGGAGGTGCTAAACGCCATCGTAAAGTATTGCGTGATAATATTCAAGGTATTACAAAACCAGCAATCCGTCGTTTAGCTAGACGAGGTGGTGTAAAACGTATATCTGGTTTAATTTACGAAGAAACGCGTGGTGTTTTAAAAGTATTTTTGGAAAATGTAATTCGTGATGCGGTTACCTATACAGAACATGCAAAACGTAAAACTGTTACAGCAATGGATGTTGTATATGCATTAAAACGACAAGGTCGTACATTGTACGGTTTCGGCGGTTAAATAACATACATTCCATCTACATACCAATTCATCATAATTAGAAGAAAAAAAAAAACAACGGTCCTTTTCAGGACCACCAATTAAATTACATAAAGAAATTTTAATTTAAATTTGGGTAAGTAAATTATTTAATTCATATTATTTATTGTGTTTATAAAGTGTATTTCGTGTTTCTAAAAAATATTCATTGTGTAAAATCATATATACTCGGTAACATTTTGTTTTTTTTTTCATTTACATTATATTTACTCGTATGTGTATTTTTGAAATCGTTTTTCGGTCGTATAGTATACATCATATACATATATACCATGTGTTTAGAAGTTTCTTTTTTTAATTTAATATTTAATAACAAATAATATTTTAAATACACTTTATTTGTATTAAATGTATTATTTTATTTGTAATGTGTTCGTTGTTTATTTACATTTCTTGAACATTCGATGATTTATGCTTTCTTTTCAGTTTTCTTTGGTAATAAAACTGCTTGGATATTTGGTAAAACACCACCTTGAGCGATTGTTACACCCGATAATAATTTATTCAATTCCTCATCATTACGAATTGCTAATTGTAAATGACGTGGAATAATTCTTGTTTTTTTATTATCTCGGGCAGCATTACCAGCCAATTCTAATACTTCAGCTGCTAAATATTCCATTACAGCAGCTAAATATACTGGAGCACCGGCACCAACACGTTCTGCATAATTACCTTTACGAAGCAAACGATGAATACGTCCTACAGGAAATTGTAATCCTGCACGGTTTGATCGTGACTTTGCTTTTCCCTTAACTTTACCACCTTTACCGCGACCAGACATATTTTTATAATTTATATGAATAAAATTTAAAAGAAAAAAAAAATGAACACAATAACCAAAATGTTTACTTATGTTATTTCACTGACGGTGACGACTATACAGACTGAACTGAATTTTTAACATACATTTTTATATACTTGTGTATTTTTTAGGTCGTATACAGATAATATATAACACAAAATGTAACCGGTTATAAACCCCACTCAACATGACTTTAAATCATATATATATAGAAGTGAAAAATTTTCAAATCGTTTAGTTTATTGGTTGTTTTGTTCGCATACGCATCTACATATAACAAGTTTATATTGAAATAAATTTAAAAGTTAAAATGCCACCAAAAACAAGTGGAAAAGCAGTTAAAAAAGCGGGAAAAGCACAAAAGAATATTTCGAAATCTGATAAAAAGAATAGGAAGAAGAAGCGAAAGGAAAGTTATGCAATTTATATTTATAAAGTATTGAAACAAGTACATCCTGATACTGGTATTTCAAGCAAAGCAATGAGTATTATGAACAGTTTTGTTAATGATATTTTCGAACGCATTGCTGCTGAAGCTTCACGTTTAGCACATTATAATAAACGTTCAACAATTACAAGCAGGGAAATTCAAACTGCTGTAAGATTATTGTTACCTGGTGAATTGGCTAAGCATGCTGTCAGTGAAGGTACAAAAGCTGTTACAAAATATACTAGCTCTAAATAAATATAAATATAACATCAATAATATCCAATCCAACACAAATGGCCCTTTTCAGGGCCGCCATATCCATATGTTGAAGAATTTTCAATTATTTGTAAATCAAATTTATACATTTTATTTTATGTAAATATATATATGGTATATAAGAGAAATATTTATTTATTGTTAGAGAAAAAAATATTGAACCCTTATATATTATACTAACAAGTTAGATTTGACTTGTTGAAAATTTATTTTTGGTTTATTTAAAAATTTTTTTTTTTTTTTTGTTGTTTTTTTCTGTTTTTAGAGGTCTGAATAATTATATATAATAATAAATATATAATCACAAATGTTATATGCATATTATTGGATATTAAATTAACATATATATATATATATTTATATATTTTTAACAAATATTAAATTTTTGTAAATTAATTAATTTTTTTATAAATGGAAGATTTATTCCTACGAAGATTACTTATATTTGATTTTATGAAACAGATTTTTTTTGTATTATATCAATAAAACTTATGCACACAAAAATATTCATATTCATATATACGGAATACATATTTCTCTCGTAAATTTTTTTTAATTTTAAATACCATATAATTCACAATATATTATTATTAAGTACAAATTATTTATATTTTTGATAAATTGTCAAGTAACAATTTTTGAAAAACATATAAGATTTACAAAAAAATTAATTGTTAATTAGTAATTAGCAAAAAAATGTCATTTTGAGTAAAATTTCACTAGGAAAATATCAATAATTTGTCATTTTAATTAAAAATTCGTAAAATATCCATTTTTCTTACAATTAAGATCTATAGTTTATTTTGTGTCAAATTAAAAAAATTAATAATAATATTAATTATATAATTAATTGATAAAGTTTTTAGTAATTATTAGACTATTTTTTTAACAAATCAACTAAAAATTTACCATGAAAGTCAAAAAATTATTTTTACGCTCTCTTGGAGGTACGTACTACTTTCATATGCCAAGTTAAATAAGAATTATAAAAATAATATTAAAAAAAAATAAACAGAATAAATGATAAACGAAAAAGAAAATATACTAAAGTGAAAATTGTTCATTTCATATTAATAATATTAATATTATAAAAAAAATCGTTAATCGTTATGGGTGACGCTAATAATAGTACTGAAGTTGCAGCTGCACCAGTGGCAACTGCATCACCAGCTGCAAAAAAAGACCAAATCTACAAAGGTTGCAGTTGCTAAGAAACCAAGTGTAAAGCCATCTCATCCACCAACGGCTGAAATGGTTAATAATGCCATCAAGACCTTAAAGGAACGTGGAGGTTCATCGTTACAAGCCATTAAAAAATACATTTCGTCGAATTATAAAATTGATGCGGAAAAATTAGCACCATTCATCAAGAAATATTTGAAAGGTGCTGTTACCGGTGGACAATTGGTACAAACAAAAGGCAAAGGTGCTTCTGGTTCATTCAAAATTGGTGCTTCGGCAAAGAAAGACAAATCCGAAATTAAACGTAAACCTAAAGTGACCACAAAGAAACCAGCTGGTGAAAAGAAAACTAAAGCCGCGGCTGTTGGTGCCAAAGTAGCTGTTATTAAGAAGAAATCGAAGAAAACTATAACATCTGTTGCAAAGAAACCAGCAACATCATCAGCTTCTGTTGAAAAGAAAAAGGCAGCTGTGGCCACTGCAAAAGCAGCTAAAAAATCTGGTACAGTGAAGTCTGCATCACCTAAGCAGAAACCAACAAAGGCTACAAAATCTCCAGTTAAACAGCCAAAGGCACCTAAACCAAAAAAAGTAGCCGCTCCGAAAAAAACTGTTTCTGCTCCAAAAAAAGCCGCTGCTTCCAAGGCAAAATAATTCAATTATTACCAAATATATTGAATAAAGCTTACGATCATCATATAGTACGTAGTACAAATAAAAAGTCCTTATTAGGGCTAACATTTAGAATACGATATAGAATTTTATATATTTGGTTTAATAATATACTCTGAACAAAAAATGAGATATCTGCGACAACATATATTTTTATATTATATTTATTTTTAGGGAAATAATTACTCTGTCATAAAAAAATGTTTATGTTAAAATAATCACGGATTACGAATTATTCTGAACAAACATTTAATTTCTATAGATATAATTTTGTGGTCCTGAAAAGGACCGTTTTATTTTGTTGTATTATTTTTTGTTTAAGCACGTTCACCGCGAATACGTCTAGCCAATTGTATGTCTTTTGGCATAATTGTGACACGTTTTGCATGGATTGCACATAAATTGGTGTCCTCAAATAGACCGACAAGATATGCTTCACTAGCTTCTTGTAATGCCATAACAGCTGAACTTTGGAAACGTAAATCAGTTTTAAAATCTTGTGCGATTTCACGGACTAACCGTTGGAATGGCAATTTACGGATCAATAATTCCGTACTCTTTTGATAACGACGAATTTCACGTAGTGCAACGGTACCTGGCCTATAACGATGAGGTTTCTTTACGCCACCAGTAGCTGGTGCACTTTTACGTGCAGCTTTTGTTGCCAATTGTTTACGTGGTGCCTTACCACCAGTTGATTTTCGAGCTGTTTGTTTAGTACGTGCCATTTTATAACCACAATTTAATTGAAATTTTCACACACTTTATATAATAATATATATTAAAAGCGAAACGATACAAATGAAATCTGTTTGTCAACTAATATTAAAATACTTTAGCCCCTTATATATATATAAATGAAAAACACGAAGAATTGCCGCTAAAACGAACAAACACGAATGCGAATCCGAACGCGAAGGCGAAGCAAAGAAAAAAAAATGTTGTATAGAGAAGGGATATATATAAATATATATATGTATAAATGACTATTAAAAATGAAATGTAAATGTACCAAAATTTTTTATAAATATAGATGTTTTTATTGTACGAAAGTTAGTTGAAGTTTGAATTTTGTTCGATAAGTGTCGATTGTTTGTTACATTTTTGAATTTTTAAATAAAATATAATTTACGAAAATGACTGGTCGTGGTAAAGGTGGAAAAGGTTTGGGCAAAGGAGGTGCTAAACGCCATCGTAAAGTATTGCGTGATAATATTCAAGGTATTACAAAACCAGCAATCCGTCGTTTAGCTAGACGAGGTGGTGTAAAACGTATATCTGGTTTAATTTACGAAGAAACGCGTGGTGTTTTAAAAGTATTTTTGGAAAATGTAATTCGTGATGCGGTTACCTATACAGAACATGCAAAACGTAAAACTGTTACAGCAATGGATGTTGTATATGCATTAAAACGACAAGGTCGTACATTGTACGGTTTCGGCGGTTAAATAACATACATTCCATCTACATACCAATTCATCATAATTAGAAGAAAAAAAAAAACAACGGTCCTTTTCAGGACCACCAATTAAATTACATAAAGAAATTTTAATTTAAATTTGGGTAAGTAAATTATTTAATTCATATTATTTATTGTGTTTATAAAGTGTATTTCGTGTTTCTAAAAAATATTCATTGTGTAAAATCATATATACTCGGTAACATTTTGTTTTTTTTTTCATTTACATTATATTTACTCGTATGTGTATTTTTGAAATCGTTTTTCGGTCGTATAGTATACATCATATACATATATACCATGTGTTTAGAAGTTTCTTTTTTTAATTTAATATTTAATAACAAATAATATTTTAAATACACTTTATTTGTATTAAATGGTCGTCCTAAAAAGGACGGTTTTTTTTTTGTAATGTGTTCGTTGTTTATTTACATTTCTTGAACATTCGATGATTTATGCTTTCTTTTCAGTTTTCTTTGGTAATAAAACTGCTTGGATATTTGGTAAAACACCACCTTGAGCGATTGTTACACCCGATAATAATTTATTCAATTCCTCATCATTACGAATTGCTAATTGTAAATGACGTGGAATAATTCTTGTTTTTTTATTATCTCGGGCAGCATTACCAGCCAATTCTAATACTTCAGCTGCTAAATATTCCATTACAGCAGCTAAATATACTGGAGCACCGGCACCAACACGTTCTGCATAATTACCTTTACGAAGCAAACGATGAATACGTCCTACAGGAAATTGTAATCCTGCACGGTTTGATCGTGACTTTGCTTTTCCCTTAACTTTACCACCTTTACCGCGACCAGACATATTTTTATAATTTATATGAATAAAATTTAAAAGAAAAAAAAAATGAACACAATAACCAAAATGTTTACTTATGTTATTTCACTGACGGTGACGACTATACAGACTGAACTGAATTTTTAACATACATTTTTATATACTTGTGTATTTTTTAGGTCGTATACAGATAATATATAACACAAAATGTAACCGGTTATAAACCCCACTCAACATGACTTTAAATCATATATATATAGAAGTGAAAAATTTTCAAATCGTTTAGTTTATTGGTTGTTTTGTTCGCATACGCATCTACATATAACAAGTTTATATTGAAATAAATTTAAAAGTTAAAATGCCACCAAAAACAAGTGGAAAAGCAGTTAAAAAAGCGGGAAAAGCACAAAAGAATATTTCGAAATCTGATAAAAAGAATAGGAAGAAGAAGCGAAAGGAAAGTTATGCAATTTATATTTATAAAGTATTGAAACAAGTACATCCTGATACTGGTATTTCAAGCAAAGCAATGAGTATTATGAACAGTTTTGTTAATGATATTTTCGAACGCATTGCTGCTGAAGCTTCACGTTTAGCACATTATAATAAACGTTCAACAATTACAAGCAGGGAAATTCAAACTGCTGTAAGATTATTGTTACCTGGTGAATTGGCTAAGCATGCTGTCAGTGAAGGTACAAAAGCTGTTACAAAATATACTAGCTCTAAATAAATATAAATATAACATCAATAATATCCAATCCAACACAAATGGCCCTTTTCAGGGCCGCCATATCCATATGTTGAAGAATTTTCAATTATTTGTAAATCAAATTTATACATTTTATTTTATGTAAATATATATATGGTATATAAGAGAAATATTTATTTATTGTTAGAGAAAAAAATATTGAACCCTTATATATTATACTAACAAGTTAGATTTGACTTGTTGAAAATTTATTTTTGGTTTATTTAAAAATTTTTTTTTTTTTTTTGTTGTTTTTTTCTGTTTTTAGAGGTCTGAATAATTATATATAATAATAAATATATAATCACAAATGTTATATGCATATTATTGGATATTAAATTAACATATATATATATATATTTATATATTTTTAACAAATATTAAATTTTTGTAAATTAATTAATTTTTTTATAAATGGAAGATTTATTCCTACGAAGATTACTTATATTTGATTTTATGAAACAGATTTTTTTTGTATTATATCAATAAAACTTATGCACACAAAAATATTCATATTCATATATACGGAATACATATTTCTCTCGTAAATTTTTTTTAATTTTAAATACCATATAATTCACAATATATTATTATTAAGTACAAATTATTTATATTTTTGATAAATTGTCAAGTAACAATTTTTGAAAAACATATAAGATTTACAAAAAAATTAATTGTTAATTAGTAATTAGCAAAAAAATGTCATTTTGAGTAAAATTTCACTAGGAAAATATCAATAATTTGTCATTTTAATTAAAAATTCGTAAAATATCCATTTTTCTTACAATTAAGATCTATAGTTTATTTTGTGTCAAATTAAAAAAATTAATAATAATATTAATTATATAATTAATTGATAAAGTTTTTAGTAATTATTAGACTATTTTTTTAACAAATCAACTAAAAATTTACCATGAAAGTCAAAAAATTATTTTTACGCTCTCTTGGAGGTACGTACTACTTTCATATGCCAAGTTAAATAAGAATTATAAAAATAATATTAAAAAAAAATAAACAGAATAAATGATAAACGAAAAAGAAAATATACTAAAGTGAAAATTGTTCATTTCATATTAATAATATTAATATTATAAAAAAAATCGTTAATCGTTATGGGTGACGCTAATAATAGTACTGAAGTTGCAGCTGCACCAGTGGCAACTGCATCACCAGCTGCAAAAAAAGACCAAATCTACAAAGGTTGCAGTTGCTAAGAAACCAAGTGTAAAGCCATCTCATCCACCAACGGCTGAAATGGTTAATAATGCCATCAAGACCTTAAAGGAACGTGGAGGTTCATCGTTACAAGCCATTAAAAAATACATTTCGTCGAATTATAAAATTGATGCGGAAAAATTAGCACCATTCATCAAGAAATATTTGAAAGGTGCTGTTACCGGTGGACAATTGGTACAAACAAAAGGCAAAGGTGCTTCTGGTTCATTCAAAATTGGTGCTTCGGCAAAGAAAGACAAATCCGAAATTAAACGTAAACCTAAAGTGACCACAAAGAAACCAGCTGGTGAAAAGAAAACTAAAGCCGCGGCTGTTGGTGCCAAAGTAGCTGTTATTAAGAAGAAATCGAAGAAAACTATAACATCTGTTGCAAAGAAACCAGCAACATCATCAGCTTCTGTTGAAAAGAAAAAGGCAGCTGTGGCCACTGCAAAAGCAGCTAAAAAATCTGGTACAGTGAAGTCTGCATCACCTAAGCAGAAACCAACAAAGGCTACAAAATCTCCAGTTAAACAGCCAAAGGCACCTAAACCAAAAAAAGTAGCCGCTCCGAAAAAAACTGTTTCTGCTCCCAAAAAAGCTGCTTCCAAGGCAAAATAATTCAATTATTACCAAATATATTGAATAAAGCTTACGATCATCATATAGTACGTAGTACAAATAAAAAGTCCTTATTAGGGCTAACATTTAGAATACGATATAGAATTTTATATATTTGGTTTAATAATATACTCTGAACAAAAAATGAGATGTATGCGACAACATATATTTTTATATTATATTTATTTTTAGGGAAATAATTACGAATTATTCTGAACAAACATTTAATTTCTATAGATATAATTTTGTGGTCCTGAAAAGGACCGTTTTATTTTGTTGTATTATTTTTTGTTTAAGCACGTTCACCGCGAATACGTCTAGCCAATTGTATGTCTTTTGGCATAATTGTGACACGTTTTGCATGGATTGCACATAAATTGGTGTCCTCAAATAGACCGACAAGATATGCTTCACTAGCTTCTTGTAATGCCATAACAGCTGAACTTTGGAAACGTAAATCAGTTTTAAAATCTTGTGCGATTTCACGAACTAACCGTTGGAATGGCAATTTACGGATCAATAATTCCGTACTCTTTTGATAACGACGAATTTCACGTAGTGCAACGGTACCTGGCCTATAACGATGAGGTTTCTTTACGCCACCAGTAGCTGGTGCACTTTTACGTGCAGCTTTTGTTGCCAATTGTTTACGTGGTGCCTTACCACCAGTTGATTTTCGAGCTGTTTGTTTAGTACGTGCCATTTTATAACCACAATTTAATTGAAATTTTCACACACTTTATATAATAATATATATTAAAAGCGAAACGATACAAATGAAATCTGTTTGTCAACTAATATTAAAATACTTTAGCCCCTTATATATATATAAATGAAAAACACGAAGAATTGCCGCTAAAACGAACAAACACGAATGCGAATCCGAACGCGAAGGCGAAGCAAAGAAAAAAAAATGTTGTATAGAGAAGGGATATATATAAATATATATATGTATAAATGACTATTAAAAATGAAATGTAAATGTACCAAAATTTTTTATAAATATAGATGTTTTTATTGTACGAAAGTTAGTTGAAGTTTGAATTTTGTTCGATAAGTGTCGATTGTTTGTTACATTTTTGAATTTTTAAATAAAATATAATTTACGAAAATGACTGGTCGTGGTAAAGGTGGAAAAGGTTTGGGCAAAGGAGGTGCTAAACGCCATCGTAAAGTATTGCGTGATAATATTCAAGGTATTACAAAACCAGCAATCCGTCGTTTAGCTAGACGAGGTGGTGTAAAACGTATATCTGGTTTAATTTACGAAGAAACGCGTGGTGTTTTAAAAGTATTTTTGGAAAATGTAATTCGTGATGCGGTTACCTATACAGAACATGCAAAACGTAAAACTGTTACAGCAATGGATGTTGTATATGCATTAAAACGACAAGGTCGTACATTGTACGGTTTCGGCGGTTAAATAACATACATTCCATCTACATACCAATTCATCATAATTAGAAGAAAAAAAAAACAACGGTCCTTTTCAGGACCACCAATTAAATTACATAAAGAAATTTTAATTTAAATTTGGGTAAGTAAATTATTTAATTCATATTATTTATTGTGTTTATAAAGTGTATTTCGTGTTTCTAAAAAATATTCATTGTGTAAAATCATATATACTCGGTAACATTTTGTTTTTTTCATTTACATTATATTTACTCGTATGTGTATTTTTGAAATCGTTTTTCGGTCGTATAGTATACATCATATACATATATACCATGTGTTTAGAAGTTTCTTTTTTTAATTTAATATTTAATAACAAATAATATTTTAAATACACTTTATTTGTATTAAATGGTCGGCCTTAAAAAGGACGGTTTTTTTTTTGTAATGTGTTCGTTGTTTATTTACATTTCTTGAACATTCGATGATTTATGCTTTCTTTTCAGTTTTCTTTGGTAATAAAACTGCTTGGATATTTGGTAAAACACCACCTTGAGCGATTGTTACACCCGATAATAATTTATTCAATTCCTCATCATTACGAATTGCTAATTGTAAATGACGTGGAATAATTCTTGTTTTTTTATTATCTCGGGCAGCATTACCAGCCAATTCTAATACTTCAGCTGCTAAATATTCCATTACAGCAGCTAAATATACTGGAGCACCGGCACCAACACGTTCTGCATAATTACCTTTACGAAGCAAACGATGAATACGTCCTACAGGAAATTGTAATCCTGCACGGTTTGATCGTGACTTTGCTTTTCCCTTAACTTTACCACCTTTACCGCGACCAGACATATTTTTATAATTTATATGAATAAAATTTAAAAGAAAAAAAAAATGAACACAATAACCAAAATGTTTACTTATGTTATTTCACTGACGGTGACGACTATACAGACTGAACTGAATTTTTAACATACATTTTTATATACTTGTGTATTTTTTAGGTCGTATACAGATAATATATAACACAAAATGTAACCGGTTATAAACCCCACTCAACATGACTTTAAATCATATATATATAGAAGTGAAAAATTTTCAAATCGTTTAGTTTATTGGTTGTTTTGTTCGCATACGCATCTACATATAACAAGTTTATATTGAAATAAATTTAAAAGTTAAAATGCCACCAAAAACAAGTGGAAAAGCAGTTAAAAAAGCGGGAAAAGCACAAAAGAATATTTCGAAATCTGATAAAAAGAATAGGAAGAAGAAGCGAAAGGAAAGTTATGCAATTTATATTTATAAAGTATTGAAACAAGTACATCCTGATACTGGTATTTCAAGCAAAGCAATGAGTATTATGAACAGTTTTGTTAATGATATTTTCGAACGCATTGCTGCTGAAGCTTCACGTTTAGCACATTATAATAAACGTTCAACAATTACAAGCAGGGAAATTCAAACTGCTGTAAGATTATTGTTACCTGGTGAATTGGCTAAGCATGCTGTCAGTGAAGGTACAAAAGCTGTTACAAAATATACTAGCTCTAAATAAATATAAATATAACATCAATAATATCCAATCCAACACAAATGGCCCTTTTCAGGGCCGCCATATCCATATGTTGAAGAATTTTCAATTATTTGTAAATCAAATTTATACATTTTATTTTATGTAAATATATATATGGTATATAAGAGAAATATTTATTTATTGTTAGAGAAAAAAATATTGAACCCTTATATATTATACTAACAAGTTAGATTTGACTTGTTGAAAATTTATTTTTGGTTTATTTAAAAATTTTTTTTTTTTTTTTGTTGTTTTTTTCTGTTTTTAGAGGTCTGAATAATTATATAATCACAAATGTTATATGCATATTATTGGATATTAAATTAACATATATATATATATATATTTATATATTTTTAACAAATATTAAATTTTTGTAAATTAATTAATTTTTTTATAAATGGAAGATTTATTCCTACGAAGATTACTTATATTTGATTTTATGAAACAGATTTTTTTTGTATTATATCAATAAAACTTATGCACACAAAAATATTCATATTCATATATACGGAATACATATTTCTCTCGTAAATTTTTTTTAATTTTAAATACCATATAATTCACAATATATTATTATTAAGTACAAATTATTTATATTTTTGATAAATTGTCAAGTAACAATTTTTGAAAAACATATAAGATTTACAAAAAAATTAATTGTTAATTAGTAATTAGCAAAAAAATGTCATTTTGAGTAAAATTTCACTAGGAAAATATCAATAATTTGTCATTTTAATTAAAAATTCGTAAAATATCCATTTTTCTTACAATTAAGATCTATAGTTTATTTTGTGTCAAATTAAAAAAATTAATAATAATATTAATTATATAATTAATTGATAAAGTTTTTAGTAATTATTAGACTATTTTTTTAACAAATCAACTAAAAATTTACCATGAAAGTCAAAAAATTATTTTTACGCTCTCTTGGAGGTACGTACTACTTTCATATGCCAAGTTAAATAAGAATTATAAAAATAATATTAAAAAAAAATAAACAGAATAAATGATAAACGAAAAAGAAAATATACTAAAGTGTAAATTGTTCATTTCATATTAATAACATTAATATTATAAAAAAAATCGTTAATCGTTATGGGTGACGCTAATAATAGTACTGAAGTTGCAGCTGCACCAGTGGCAACTGCATCACCAGCTGCAAAAAAGACCAAATCTACAAAGGTTGCAGTTGCTAAGAAACCAAGTGTAAAGCCATCTCATCCACCAACGGCTGAAATGGTTAATAATGCCATCAAGACCTTAAAGGAACGTGGAGGTTCATCGTTACAAGCCATTAAAAAATACATTTCGTCGAATTATAAAATTGATGCGGAAAAATTAGCACCATTCATCAAGAAATATTTGAAAGGTGCTGTTACCGGTGGACAATTGGTACAAACAAAAGGCAAAGGTGCTTCTGGTTCATTCAAAATTGGTGCTTCGGCAAAGAAAGACAAATCCGAAATTAAACGTAAACCTAAAGTGACCACAAAGAAACCAGCTGGTGAAAAGAAAACTAAAGCCGCGGCTGTTGGTGCCAAAGTAGCTGTTATTAAGAAGAAATCGAAGAAAACTATAACATCTGTTGCAAAGAAACCAGCAACATCATCAGCTTCTGTTGAAAAGAAAAAGGCAGCTGTGGCCACTGCAAAAGCAGCTAAAAAATCTGGTACAGTGAAGTCTGCATCACCTAAGCAGAAACCAACAAAGGCTACAAAATCTCCAGTTAAACAGCCAAAGGCACCTAAACCAAAAAAAGTAGCCGCTCCGAAAAAAACTGTTTCTGCTCCAAAAAAAGCCGCTGCTTCCAAGGCAAAATAATTCAATTATTACCAAATATATTGAATAAAGCTTACGATCATCATATAGTACGTAGTACAAATAAAAAGTCCTTATTAGGGCTAACATTTAGAATACGATATAGAATTTTATATATTTGGTTTAATAATATACTCTGAACAAAAAATGAGATATCTGCGACAACATATATTTTTATATTATATTTATTTTTAGGGAAATAATTACTCTGTCATAAAAAAATGTTTATGTTAAAATAATCACGGATTACGAATTATTCTGAACAAACATTTAATTTCTATAGATATAATTTTGTGGTCCTGAAAAGGACCGTTTTATTTTGTTGTATTATTTTTTGTTTAAGCACGTTCACCGCGAATACGTCTAGCCAATTGTATGTCTTTTGGCATAATTGTGACACGTTTTGCATGGATTGCACATAAATTGGTGTCCTCAAATAGACCGACAAGATATGCTTCACTAGCTTCTTGTAATGCCATAACAGCTGAACTTTGGAAACGTAAATCAGTTTTAAAATCTTGTGCGATTTCACGAACTAACCGTTGGAATGGCAATTTACGGATCAATAATTCCGTACTCTTTTGATAACGACGAATTTCACGTAGTGCAACGGTACCTGGCCTATAACGATGAGGTTTCTTTACGCCACCAGTAGCTGGTGCACTTTTACGTGCAGCTTTTGTTGCCAATTGTTTACGTGGTGCCTTACCACCAGTTGATTTTCGAGCTGTTTGTTTAGTACGTGCCATTTTATAACCACAATTTAATTGAAATTTTCACACACTTTATATAATAATATATATTAAAAGCGAAACGATACAAATGAAATCTGTTTGTCAACTAATATTAAAATACTATAGCCCCTTATATATATATAAATGAAAAACACGAAGAATTGCCGCTAAAACGAACAAACACGAATGCGAATCCGAACGCGAAGGCGAAGCAAATTAAAAAAAAATGTTGTATAGAGAAGGGATATATATAAATATATATATGTATAAATGACTATTAAAAATGAAATGTAAATGTACCAAAATTTTTTATAAATATAGATGTTTTTATTGTACGAAAGTTAGTTGAAGTTTGAATTTTGTTCGATAAGTGTCGATTGTTTGTTACATTTTTGAATTTTTAAATAAAATATAATTTACGAAAATGACTGGTCGTGGTAAAGGTGGAAAAGGTTTGGGCAAAGGAGGTGCTAAACGCCATCGTAAAGTATTGCGTGATAATATTCAAGGTATTACAAAACCAGCAATCCGTCGTTTAGCTAGACGAGGTGGTGTAAAACGTATATCTGGTTTAATTTACGAAGAAACGCGTGGTGTTTTAAAAGTATTTTTGGAAAATGTAATTCGTGATGCGGTTACCTATACAGAACATGCAAAACGTAAAACTGTTACAGCAATGGATGTTGTATATGCATTAAAACGACAAGGTCGTACATTGTACGGTTTCGGCGGTTAAATAACATACATTCCATCTACATACCAATTCATCATAATTAGAAGAAAAAAAAAAACAACGGTCCTTTTCAGGACCACCAATTAAATTACATAAAGAAATTTTAATTTAAATTTGGGTAAGTAAATTATTTAATTCATATTATTTATTGTGTTTATAAAGTGTATTTCGTGTTTCTAAAAAATATTCATTGTGTAAAATCATATATACTCGGTAACATTTTGTTTTTTTTTTCATTTACATTATATTTACTCGTATGTGTATTTTTGAAATCGTTTTTCGGTCGTATAGTATACATCATATACATATATACCATGTGTTTAGAAGTTTCTTTTTTTAATTTAATATTTAATAACAAATAATATTTTAAATACACTTTATTTGTATTAAATGGTCGTCCTAAAAAGGACGGTTTTTTTTTGTAATGTGTTCGTTGTTTATTTACATTTCTTGAACATTCGATGATTTATGCTTTCTTTTCAGTTTTCTTTGGTAATAAAACTGCTTGGATATTTGGTAAAACACCACCTTGAGCGATTGTTACACCCGATAATAATTTATTCAATTCCTCATCATTACGAATTGCTAATTGTAAATGACGTGGAATAATTCTTGTTTTTTTATTATCTCGGGCAGCATTACCAGCCAATTCTAATACTTCAGCTGCTAAATATTCCATTACAGCAGCTAAATATACTGGAGCACCGGCACCAACACGTTCTGCATAATTACCTTTACGAAGCAAACGATGAATACGTCCTACAGGAAATTGTAATCCTGCACGGTTTGATCGTGACTTTGCTTTTCCCTTAACTTTACCACCTTTACCGCGACCAGACATATTTTTATAATTTATATGAATAAAATTTAAAAGAAAAAAAAATGAACACAATAACCAAAATGTTTACTTATGTTATTTCACTGACGGTGACGACTATACTAGTGATGGATAAAATGTATTCATTCAATACTAAATCATCGAGTATTGAAGAAAAAAGTATTCATTCAATACATTGCAATAAATGTATTCGATGATATTTCTATTCTTTTTATACTTGTGAATTCAATCATTTCTATTATAATTCAATCTCTTGATGTCGTCGATTCGATATCGATACTGTCGACATTTCGATATTTTCTATCTTTCGATACCCAAATCAATATATCATATATATGGCATGGATAGCATATCAAATGGATTCATTATAAAATGAATGTGGTGTGGTGAAAATGAAAATAGAGAATTGAAACGAAGGAATGGGGAAATAATATATTTTATATATAACGAATATACGATATGAGTAGAATTATTTGTATATTACGATATGTGAGTTTTTATATGTATACGAATTAATTGGTTATATATTATACGTTTATCATATACACTCATCTCATACGCTACGCATACATAATAAATAAAAAAATTTATTTTTGAATTTTAATAATAAATAAAAATATATTATTTTTATAATCATTCAATTTTAGTTACTAAAGAAATGTTTTTGTTTAAATAACTTTGATATGTTTTATATTTAAAATCGGGATTATAATTTAAATTTCGTTTTTTATTATATTTATTATTTCAATTTGAATATCATCTAATCTAATGAATATCATCTAATCATCTAATGTATATAAATATTATTATATTAATGATTTTTAGTTATTAACTATATTTTTTTTTTGTTTTTTTTGATATAATCAAAAAAATTTTGAATTTTTTTTTATTTAAAATTAAATATGTTATTATATGTTACAATTGCTTTTGAATCATTGTAACTACAATTATTCCATATTTGTAAAGAAAAAAGAAATTAATTATTTATTATTTTTCCAGTTTGTTTTGTTTTTATTTATTTTTTATGCTGAGCCAAAACCAACAATAGAGAAAGCCATGAACTTACTCATACCTAAAAAGCTGATATAGGGATATTTTTTTTTCAAAATGGTATTATTTTTAGTCTTTCCCATGTATTTTGTATGAATGCGTTGATTTTTTATTGTTTTATTTGGTAAATTTTTAATTATTTTTAATGTTTTTAATATTGTTTATTAATTTAAACATTTATGCACTATTAAGAATTATTAAACCAATTTATATTAATTCATTTGATAATTAAAATTAATGCAAAATAGTGAAAATCATCGTGAAATAGTGAATAAAAGTAATAAAAAAAAAACCGAATGAAAATAAAGTGTTTGTTTATCTTCTAAAAAAGTGTTTGTGATTATATTTTCTGTAATTAATTAATGTTTTTTATAATTGTTTTTCTTTTTTACTACGAATAATAACTAAAAAATCTAAAACAATATTATATTTCAAGTAAAGTGCAATTTTTATAATGGTGATATTTGTCATTGTCAGTGCAATGTTTACATAAAGTTACGCTGCTATAGTTTTTTTCAATGTAATTTTTTTTATTTTCCTTTGGATTGCCGGCAAGATGGCAAGATGTTTTAATATATATTGGAAACTGGTTGGTTCTTTAAATTAATTGGACAGTTCCCACGTTTTCCTTTCAAAAGAATTAAGATCTTATGATAAAGTGGCTAAGTTTAATTAATTTTAATTAATCAACTATCTTTTAAATAATAAAAACAACTCATGATACCGTGGAAAACATTATAACATTGACAAGCTAACAAATGTGACCGGATTGCGAAGCTGATCTGACCAAATCTGATGACAACATGCCACCAAATTGAATGTTTTTATTATTTTTTTAATATGTGTAGGATAAACTATGGTTTTTAATATCAAATTTGGGGTGGTAGTAATTAAAATATGTTAGAATATGATGAATTATGTAATTAAAATATATAAATTAAAAAAAAATTAATTAATTTTTCATTAATTATAAGAAAAAACAGAAAAAACAAGAAAATAACCACATGAAAATATCCCTATTTCATGTATTTTTATCATATGGTTATAAATTTCGGTCCCTATATGAGCGTTTGTATGTATTAAAAAAAATTCAACTTCATGGCTTTCTCTATTGTTGGTTTTGGCTGAGCCGATGGACGACGTTATTTTACGTTAGTATTGGTTTGCACTCGCAATCAAATGAATATTTGAGTGATATATTATGAGATATCGAAAATCAAATATCAATATGCAGACGTAAATGAATAATGAATCGGTAAATTAACCGTATATATTGAACATATAGAATATATGAAAAGTATCGAAAAATGTATCGATACTTTAAATTCGATATTGACCAAATATGTATTCGATGATATGGAATACCTAAAAATATCGACAATTGACATCACTAGACTATACAGACTGAACTGAATTTTTAACATACATTTTTATATACTTGTGTATTTTTTAGGTCGTATACAGATAATATATAACACAAAATGTAACCGGTTATAAACCCCACTCAACATGACTTTAAATCATATATATATAGAAGTGAAAAATTTTCAAATCGTTTAGTTTATTGGTTGTTTTGTTCGCATACGCATCTACATATAACAAGTTTATATTGAAATAAATTTAAAAGTTAAAATGCCACCAAAAACAAGTGGAAAAGCAGTTAAAAAAGCGGGAAAAGCACAAAAGAATATTTCGAAATCTGATAAAAAGAATAGGAAGAAGAAGCGAAAGGAAAGTTATGCAATTTATATTTATAAAGTATTGAAACAAGTACATCCTGATACTGGTATTTCAAGCAAAGCAATGAGTATTATGAACAGTTTTGTTAATGATATTTTCGAACGCATTGCTGCTGAAGCTTCACGTTTAGCACATTATAATAAACGTTCAACAATTACAAGCAGGGAAATTCAAACTGCTGTAAGATTATTGTTACCTGGTGAATTGGCTAAGCATGCTGTCAGTGAAGGTACAAAAGCTGTTACAAAATATACTAGCTCTAAATAAATATAAATATAACATCAATAATATCCAATCCAACACAAATGGCCCTTTTCAGGGCCGCCATATCCATATGTTGAAGAATTTTCAATTATTTGTAAATCAAATTTATACATTTTATTTTATGTAAATATATATATGGTATATAAGAGAAATATTTATTTATTGTTAGAGAAAAAAATATTGAACCCTTATATATTATACTAACAAGTTAGATTTGACTTGTTGAAAATTTATTTTTGGTTTATTTAAAAATTTTTTTTTTTTTTTTGTTGTTTTTTTCTGTTTTTAGAGGTCTGAATAATTATATATAATAATAAATATATAATCACAAATGTTATATGCATATTATTGGATATTAAATTAACATATATATATATATATTTATATATTTTTAACAAATATTAAATTTTTGTAAATTAATTAATTTTTTTATAAATGGAAGATTTATTCCTACGAAGATTACTTATATTTGATTTTATGAAACAGATTTTTTTTGTATTATATCAATAAAACTTATGCACACAAAAATATTCATATTCATATATACGGAATACATATTTCTCTCGTAAATTTTTTTTAATTTTAAATACCATATAATTCACAATATATTATTATTAAGTACAAATTATTTATATTTTTGATAAATTGTCAAGTAACAATTTTTGAAAAACATATAAGATTTACAAAAAAATTAATTGTTAATTAGTAATTAGCAAAAAAATGTCATTTTGAGTAAAATTTCACTAGGAAAATATCAATAATTTGTCATTTTAATTAAAAATTCGTAAAATATCCATTTTTCTTACAATTAAGATCTATAGTTTATTTTGTGTCAAATTAAAAAAATTAATAATAATATTAATTATATAATTAATTGATAAAGTTTTTAGTAATTATTAGACTATTTTTTTAACAAATCAACTAAAAATTTACCATGAAAGTCAAAAAATTATTTTTACGCTCTCTTGGAGGTACGTACTACTTTCATATGCCAAGTTAAATAAGAATTATAAAAATAATATTAAAAAAAAATAAACAGAATAAATGATAAACGAAAAAGAAAATATACTAAAGTGTAAATTGTTCATTTCATATTAATAATATTAATATTATAAAAAAAATCGTTAATCGTTATGGGTGACGCTAATAATAGTACTGAAGTTGCAGCTGCACCAGTGGCAACTGCATCACCAGCTGCAAAAAAGACCAAATCTACAAAGGTTGCAGTTGCTAAGAAACCAAGTGTAAAGCCATCTCATCCACCAACGGCTGAAATGGTTAATAATGCCATCAAGACCTTAAAGGAACGTGGAGGTTCATCGTTACAAGCCATTAAAAAATACATTTCGTCGAATTATAAAATTGATGCGGAAAAATTAGCACCATTCATCAAGAAATATTTGAAAGGTGCTGTTACCGGTGGACAATTGGTACAAACAAAAGGCAAAGGTGCTTCTGGTTCATTCAAAATTGGTGCTTCGGCAAAGAAAGACAAATCCGAAATTAAACGTAAACCTAAAGTGACCACAAAGAAACCAGCTGGTGAAAAGAAACCAAAAAAAGAGAAAACTAAAGCCGCGGCTGTTGGTGCCAAAGTAGCTGTTATTAAGAAGAAATCGAAGAAAACTATAACATCTGTTGCAAAGAAACCAGCAACATCATCAGCTTCTGTTGAAAAGAATAAGGCAGCTGTGGCCACTGCAAAAGCAGCTAAAAAATCTGGTACAGTGAAGTCTGCATCACCTAAGCAGAAACCAACAAAGGCTACAAAATCTCCAGTTAAACAGCCAAAGGCACCTAAACCAAAAAAAGTAGCCGCTCCGAAAAAAACTGTTTCTGCTCCCAAAAAAGCTGCTTCCAAGGCAAAATAATTCAATTATTACCAAATATATTGAATAAAGCTTACGATCATCATATAGTACGTAGTACAAATAAAAAGTCCTTATTAGGGCTAACATTTAGAATACGATATAGAATTTTATATATTTGGTTTAATAATATACTCTGAACAAAAAATGAGATGTATGCGACAACATATATTTTTATATTATATTTATTTTTAGGGAAATAATTACGAATTATTCTGAACAAACATTTAATTTCTATAGATATAATTTTGTGGTCCTGAAAAGGACCGTTTTATTTTGTTGTATTATTTTTTGTTTAAGCACGTTCACCGCGAATACGTCTAGCCAATTGTATGTCTTTTGGCATAATTGTGACACGTTTTGCATGGATTGCACATAAATTGGTGTCCTCAAATAGACCGACAAGATATGCTTCACTAGCTTCTTGTAATGCCATAACAGCTGAACTTTGGAAACGTAAATCAGTTTTAAAATCTTGTGCGATTTCACGAACTAACCGTTGGAATGGCAATTTACGGATCAATAATTCCGTACTCTTTTGATAACGACGAATTTCACGTAGTGCAACGGTACCTGGCCTATAACGATGAGGTTTCTTTACGCCACCAGTAGCTGGTGCACTTTTACGTGCAGCTTTTGTTGCCAATTGTTTACGTGGTGCCTTACCACCAGTTGATTTTCGAGCTGTTTGTTTAGTACGTGCCATTTTATAACCACAATTTAATTGAAATTTTCACACACTTTATATAATAATATATATTAAAAGCGAAACGATACAAATGAAATCTGTTTGTCAACTAATAAAATACTTTAGCCCCTTATATATATATAAATGAAAAACACGAAGAATTGCCGCTAAAACGAACAAACACGAATGCGAATCCGAACGCGAAGGCGAAGCAAAGAAAAAAAAATGTTGTATAGAGAAGGGATATATATAAATATATATATGTATAAATGACTATTAAAAATGAAATGTAAATGTACCAAAATTTTTTATAAATATAGATGTTTTTATTGTACGAAAGTTAGTTGAAGTTTGAATTTTGTTCGATAAGTGTCGATTGTTTGTTACATTTTTGAATTTTTAAATAAAATATAATTTACGAAAATGACTGGTCGTGGTAAAGGTGGAAAAGGTTTGGGCAAAGGAGGTGCTAAACGCCATCGTAAAGTATTGCGTGATAATATTCAAGGTATTACAAAACCAGCAATCCGTCGTTTAGCTAGACGAGGTGGTGTAAAACGTATATCTGGTTTAATTTACGAAGAAACGCGTGGTGTTTTAAAAGTATTTTTGGAAAATGTAATTCGTGATGCGGTTACCTATACAGAACATGCAAAACGTAAAACTGTTACAGCAATGGATGTTGTATATGCATTAAAACGACAAGGTCGTACATTGTACGGTTTCGGCGGTTAAATAACATACATTCCATCTACATACCAATTCATCATAATTAGAAGAAAAAAAAAAACAACGGTCCTTTTCAGGACCACCAATTAAATTACATAAAGAAATTTTAATTTAAATTTGGGTAAGTAAATTATTTAATTCATATTATTTATTGTGTTTATAAAGTGTATTTCGTGTTTCTAAAAAATATTCATTGTGTAAAATCATATATACTCGGTAACATTTTGTTTTTTTTTTCATTTACATTATATTTACTCGTATGTGTATTTTTGAAATCGTTTTTCGGTCGTATAGTATACATCATATACATATATACCATGTGTTTAGAAGTTTCTTTTTTTAATTTAATATTTAATAACAAATAATATTTTAAATACACTTTATTTGTATTAAATGGTCGTCCTAAAAAGGACGGTTTTTTTTTTGTAATGTGTTCGTTGTTTATTTACATTTCTTGAACATTCGATGATTTATGCTTTCTTTTCAGTTTTCTTTGGTAATAAAACTGCTTGGATATTTGGTAAAACACCACCTTGAGCGATTGTTACACCCGATAATAATTTATTCAATTCCTCATCATTACGAATTGCTAATTGTAAATGACGTGGAATAATTCTTGTTTTTTTATTATCTCGGGCAGCATTACCAGCCAATTCTAATACTTCAGCTGCTAAATATTCCATTACAGCAGCTAAATATACTGGAGCACCGGCACCAACACGTTCTGCATAATTACCTTTACGAAGCAAACGATGAATACGTCCTACAGGAAATTGTAATCCTGCACGGTTTGATCGTGACTTTGCTTTTCCCTTAACTTTACCACCTTTACCGCGACCAGACATATTTTTATAATTTATATGAATAAAATTTAAAAGAAAAAAAAATGAACACAATAACCAAAATGTTTACTTATGTTATTTCACTGACGGTGACGACTATACAGACTGAACTGAATTTTTAACATACATTTTTATATACTTGTGTATTTTTTAGGTCGTATACAGATAATATATAACACAAAATGTAACCGGTTATAAACCCCACTCAACATGACTTTAAATCATATATATATAGAAGTGAAAAATTTTCAAATCGTTTAGTTTATTGGTTGTTTTGTTCGCATACGCATCTACATATAACAAGTTTATATTGAAATAAATTTAAAAGTTAAAATGCCACCAAAAACAAGTGGAAAAGCAGTTAAAAAAGCGGGAAAAGCACAAAAGAATATTTCGAAATCTGATAAAAAGAATAGGAAGAAGAAGCGAAAGGAAAGTTATGCAATTTATATTTATAAAGTATTGAAACAAGTACATCCTGATACTGGTATTTCAAGCAAAGCAATGAGTATTATGAACAGTTTTGTTAATGATATTTTCGAACGCATTGCTGCTGAAGCTTCACGTTTAGCACATTATAATAAACGTTCAACAATTACAAGCAGGGAAATTCAAACTGCTGTAAGATTATTGTTACCTGGTGAATTGGCTAAGCATGCTGTCAGTGAAGGTACAAAAGCTGTTACAAAATATACTAGCTCTAAATAAATATAAATATAACATCAATAATATCCAATCCAACACAAATGGCCCTTTTCAGGGCCGCCATATCCATATGTTGAAGAATTTTCAATTATTTGTAAATCAAATTTATACATTTTATTTTATGTAAATATATATATGGTATATAAGAGAAATATTTATTTATTGTTAGAGAAAAAAATATTGAACCCTTATATATTATACTAACAAGTTAGATTTGACTTGTTGAAAATTTATTTTTGGTTTATTTAAAAATTTTTTTTTTTTTTTTGTTGTTTTTTTCTGTTTTTAGAGGTCTGAATAATTATATATAATAATAAATATATAATCACAAATGTTATATGCATATTATTGGATATTAAATTAACATATATATATATATATTTATATATTTTTAACAAATATTAAATTTTTGTAAATTAATTAATTTTTTTATAAATGGAAGATTTATTCCTACGAAGATTACTTATATTTGATTTTATGAAACAGATTTTTTTTGTATTATATCAATAAAACTTATGCACACAAAAATATTCATATTCATATATACGGAATACATATTTCTCTCGTAAATTTTTTTTAATTTTAAATACCATATAATTCACAATATATTATTATTAAGTACAAATTATTTATATTTTTGATAAATTGTCAAGTAACAATTTTTGAAAAACATATAAGATTTACAAAAAAATTAATTGTTAATTAGTAATTAGCAAAAAAATGTCATTTTGAGTAAAATTTCACTAGGAAAATATCAATAATTTGTCATTTTAATTAAAAATTCGTAAAATATCCATTTTTCTTACAATTAAGATCTATAGTTTATTTTGTGTCAAATTAAAAAAATTAATAATAATATTAATTATATAATTAATTGATAAAGTTTTTAGTAATTATTAGACTATTTTTTTAACAAATCAACTAAAAATTTACCATGAAAGTCAAAAAATTATTTTTACGCTCTCTTGGAGGTACGTACTACTTTCATATGCCAAGTTAAATAAGAATTATAAAAATAATATTAAAAAAAAATAAACAGAATAAATGATAAACGAAAAAGAAAATATACTAAAGTGTAAATTGTTCATTTCATATTAATAATATTAATATTATAAAAAAAATCGTTAATCGTTATGGGTGACGCTAATAATAGTACTGAAGTTGCAGCTGCACCAGTGGCAACTGCATCACCAGCTGCAAAAAAGACCAAATCTACAAAGGTTGCAGTTGCTAAGAAACCAAGTGTAAAGCCATCTCATCCACCAACGGCTGAAATGGTTAATAATGCCATCAAGACCTTAAAGGAACGTGGAGGTTCATCGTTACAAGCCATTAAAAAATACATTTCGTCGAATTATAAAATTGATGCGGAAAAATTAGCACCATTCATCAAGAAATATTTGAAAGGTGCTGTTACCGGTGGACAATTGGTACAAACAAAAGGCAAAGGTGCTTCTGGTTCATTCAAAATTGGTGCTTCGGCAAAGAAAGACAAATCCGAAATTAAACGTAAACCTAAAGTGACCACAAAGAAACCAGCTGGTGAAAAGAAACCAAAAAAAGAGAAAACTAAAGCCGCGGCTGTTGGTGCCAAAGTAGCTGTTATTAAGAAGAAATCGAAGAAAACTATAACATCTGTTGCAAAGAAACCAGCAACATCATCAGCTTCTGTTGAAAAGAAAAAGGCAGCTGTGGCCACTGCAAAAGCAGCTAAAAAATCTGGTACAGTGAAGTCTGCATCACCTAAGCAGAAACCAACAAAGGCTACAAAATCTCCAGTTAAACAGCCAAAGGCACCTAAACCAAAAAAAGTAGCCGCTCCGAAAAAAACTGTTTCTGCTCCCAAAAAAGCTGCTTCCAAGGCAAAATAATTCAATTATTACCAAATATATTGAATAAAGCTTACGATCATCATATAGTACGTAGTACAAATAAAAAGTCCTTATTAGGGCTAACATTTAGAATACGATATAGAATTTTATATATTTGGTTTAATAATATACTCTGAACAAAAAATGAGATGTATGCGACAACATATATTTTTATATTATATTTATTTTTAGGGAAATAATTACGAATTATTCTGAACAAACATTTAATTTCTATAGATATAATTTTGTGGTCCTGAAAAGGACCGTTTTATTTTGTTGTATTATTTTTTGTTTAAGCACGTTCACCGCGAATACGTCTAGCCAATTGTATGTCTTTTGGCATAATTGTGACACGTTTTGCATGGATTGCACATAAATTGGTGTCCTCAAATAGACCGACAAGATATGCTTCACTAGCTTCTTGTAATGCCATAACAGCTGAACTTTGGAAACGTAAATCAGTTTTAAAATCTTGTGCGATTTCACGAACTAACCGTTGGAATGGCAATTTACGGATCAATAATTCCGTACTCTTTTGATAACGACGAATTTCACGTAGTGCAACGGTACCTGGCCTATAACGATGAGGTTTCTTTACGCCACCAGTAGCTGGTGCACTTTTACGTGCAGCTTTTGTTGCCAATTGTTTACGTGGTGCCTTACCACCAGTTGATTTTCGAGCTGTTTGTTTAGTACGTGCCATTTTATAACCACAATTTAATTGAAATTTTCACACACTTTATATAATAATATATATTAAAAGCGAAACGATACAAATGAAATCTGTTTGTCAACTAATATTAAAATACTTTAGCCCCTTATATATATATAAATGAAAAACACGAAGAATTGCCGCTAAAACGAACAAACACGAATGCGAATCCGAACGCGAAGGCGAAGCAAAGAAAAAAAAATGTTGTATAGAGAAGGGATATATATAAATATATATATGTATAAATGACTATTAAAAATGAAATGTAAATGTACCAAAATTTTTTATAAATATAGATGTTTTTATTGTACGAAAGTTAGTTGAAGTTTGAATTTTGTTCGATAAGTGTCGATTGTTTGTTACATTTTTGAATTTTTAAATAAAATATAATTTACGAAAATGACTGGTCGTGGTAAAGGTGGAAAAGGTTTGGGCAAAGGAGGTGCTAAACGCCATCGTAAAGTATTGCGTGATAATATTCAAGGTATTACAAAACCAGCAATCCGTCGTTTAGCTAGACGAGGTGGTGTAAAACGTATATCTGGTTTAATTTACGAAGAAACGCGTGGTGTTTTAAAAGTATTTTTGGAAAATGTAATTCGTGATGCGGTTACCTATACAGAACATGCAAAACGTAAAACTGTTACAGCAATGGATGTTGTATATGCATTAAAACGACAAGGTCGTACATTGTACGGTTTCGGCGGTTAAATAACATATATTCCATCTACATACCAATTCATCATAATTAGAAGAAAAAAAAAACAACGGTCCTTTTCAGGACCACCAATTAAATTACATAAAGAAATTTTAATTTAAATTTGGGTAAGTAAATTATTTAATTCATATTATTTATTGTGTTTATAAAGTGTATTTCGTGTTTCTAAAAAATATTCATTGTGTAAAATCATATATACTCGGTAACATTTTGTTTTTTTCATTTACATTATATTTACTCGTATGTGTATTTTTGAAATCGTTTTTCGGTCGTATAGTATACATCATATACTAACAACATGTAGGTGTGAATGTAGATGATGATGATGATGGATGAAGAGAGTTTGGTGATATTAACGATGGTTTTGATAATGATGAAGAAGTTAAAAATGATAGTAAAAAAATTAAATTAAATAATAGTAATACACCTTCACGTAGAATAAATATATCTGATGGAATTATAAAATATTTACAACGAAGTAATCTGAAAGGTATACCAGCACATTACCTACAAAATTATATAAAACATACACCTGAAATAGATTCCGTGTACGGATTATATTATGATAATAGGAAAAATGAATGGAAAATTGGTAATGCAACAGTTGAAATCAATAATAATAATTTAACTATCAACAAAAAAGCATATCCAAATAGTAATGGTTTATATGAATTAATTACTATGAAAAACCCAAATGTATATGATCAAGATGATTTAAATGCATATACAGAGATTTTATTAGTATCCAATGCACACAAAAGAAATTATAATCCACATGGGCAAATTTTAGGCAACAGAGGTTTTAAATATACACATATCATTTCAAAATTAATGCATCATGGGAAAGGATTATCAACAACAACAACAATGCCACTGATGAGTGTAGATCCATATAATAAAAAAATAATGGAATACATTTATTGGGATGATCCTAATGAATTAGTGGATAGATTACAACTACTTATAGCATTAGAACAAACCGGAAATACTAGTCACAATAATGAAATCATAGCAATAGTTGAAGAATTACGTGAAGCTAACATTATTATATGAAACCTGTTGTATCATCAACATCACCAATCATATTCATAATGAGTGTGGACAAATTTGGTCGATATTCAAACAAAACCACAGCTGCGTCAAGTCTGCGTGGACCACAAGGGCCAACTGGTCCAACTGGTCCACCAGGTCCAATCGGTCCCCAGGGTTCATCTGGTATCGGATTTTATAAAAACAATGATGGAAATTATGATTTAATGATGGAAAGTGTTGTTCATTTAGCCAATCCTGTTAATGATTCGGATGCGTGCACAAAGCATTACGTTGATATGAAAATTAAAGATATACAAAGATATGTTAATACTGATATTGAATCCATGTATAATATAATAAGTATTGAACATAAAAAGCTATCCGGAACTATGCTACCAACCAATGATGTGTAAAATATAAAAAAAAAATTATTACTGACAACACTACCAAAACTGATAGATTAAGAATTGTTGATGAATTGCACACAGCCCCTCGTAAAAATTTTAAACGGCGTAATGTTATTTTAAAAGGTATGGATGATTTATGGCAAGCTGATTTAGTAGATATGGGTATCTATACATCAATAAATAAAAATTATCGGTTCATCTTAACAATTATCGATTGTTTTTCAAAATATGCTTGGGCTGTTCCATTTAAAAAAAAACAGGGGTAGCTATGGTACCAATGTACTGAAAGCTGTATTACAACAACAGTATAAAAATGGTGTAGCGGTTAATATGGAACAGCTACCTGTATTAAAACAACCGTTCAAAACTGGTATACCTATTGATATGAATAAACAGTTACAAGCATTATTACATCGTATTCCGAAAAATTTGCAAACTGATGATGGAAAAGAGTTTTATAATAAAAACTTTAAAAACTTAGCAGTATTAATCATTATTCAACATATAGCACAATGAAAGCATCTATAGTGGAACGATTTAATCGAAAATTAAAAAATTGGATGTGGAAAGAATTCAGTTTAAATGGTACCCATCGTTGGATTGATATATTACCACAATTAATACACAAATATAATAATACACAGCATAGAACAATAAAAATGAAACCGAATATGGTTTGTCTTGAAAATGAAAAACATTTGCTTGATAACATTTACAATAACATAAAATTACGAATTTACCCTACAAATCATAAATTTCAAATCGGTGACTTTGTTCGTATTAGTAAATATAAGCATAAGTTTGAAAAGGGATATACACCCAATTGGACAACAGAAATTTTTAAAATTGTAAAAGTTCAAAATACAAGTCCTGTAACTTATCAAATAGAAGATTATAAAAATCAACAAATAAAGGGTGGATTTTATGAAATGGAATTGTTAAAAGTAAAATATCCGGATGTGTATCTTGTTGAAAAAATATTAAAGAGGAGAGGGGACACCGTACTTGTAAAGTGGCTTGGTTTTCCAAAAGAACATAATTCATGGATTCATAAAAATGCAATAGTATGATTTAAATATTTAGTGAATGTGAACATTGAGTAGCAGCAGCAACATTCCTAATATAATATCTTAAGATGTCAAAAATATGTGTTGAACAGTTTTTAATTGAATATAAGTGGTTATTATTAACGGAGCATAAGGATAAAATATTTCGATATTATTCATTTTTAACTTATCATAAGGACATAGAAATGATAAGTTCAAAATATGGAAAACATTATATCACGTGTCCATGGTCTAATGATGATGCAAAAGATGGTCCAGATACATGTCAATGTGATTTTATTGAAAGAAATACGAAAGAGATTACCAAAATTATGAATTTATACAGAAGAATTAAAAACAAAACAAAGTGAATTCGAATTTTACTTAGATACACTTGAACAAACAAAAATTTGTATTTATTATTATTAATATTATTAAGTATATATCATAATATATTGAAAGATTTTTAAAAAAAATAATAAATTGTTATTCTTTTTTTGTTTGAACTATACATATATATATTTTAAACATAATTATATAATACCAACAAAAAAATCATAGAGAAAATAGAATACTTTTATCAACCCTTTAAAATAATAAAGATATATATATGTAAAACACTCAGTATGTCATTAACCTCATTCAATTCTAAAAATTCTAAAAAATTCTGTGTGTAAGATATAAAAAAATTGTGTGACATCATCATTAATAACATATTTATATTTATTTGAATCATAAGACTATTTTGTATATATTTATATCTATCTATACATGTATATATTTATGTTGAGACAACAACATTATTATGGACACACTTAATTTTTCTTTATAATACATATTGAATAATTTTTAAAACGATGTATGCAGTAAAAAATTTTTTTAGTTTTATACATTAGTAGTTGACAGAAAAACGATCGCTTACATGTCATTGGACAGATACAAAACGAAATATTCACAGCCAAAACATATTGCTGTGCTATTAGTGGGACTAATTGGGTGTGCTGTACTACGAACTCTTAAAACGTCAATTGAATGATTTGCGGAAGAAATTGAGGCATGATAATGTATTTTATAAACACGTGTTTTAGGTAAACCATTTTCGAATCACCTGATTGAGGTAGGGTTTTGATTCGTTTTTTTAAAGGTATCTCCAATAGGCCTAATCCTTAAAACAGCATAAGAAAACAAAACCCATAGCTATACAATCCAACCAATAATATCGGCAGGCGGTAAATTATTCCCTAAATTGTTCTTAATTTTAAAATCAGGTGGTTTTGGACCAACAGTGGAAAGACATTTGTTCAGACCAACAAATATTCACATCACTGCTTCAACATCTGGCAAATCCACATCAGGTAATTAAAACCCAATCAGTTTACAAAAGTATGATTAAATAAGTCATTTTAAATATATAATTTCAGAACATTTCAAAACGTTCCTTAAAGAAACATTCGTTCCATATGTTGGAACAAAAAGCTTGCTTCTATTAGATGCATGGGGCGGACATTGTAAAAAAGCACTTCATGAATCCACTCCCCCACGTAAAGAGATCGCCACAGAGACCATTCCCAAAGGTATAACAAGCGAAATTCAGCCATTGGATGTATTTGGATTCAGGGTTTGGAAGAGTTATGTCCGTACATTTTCGGATATCATATTTTTAAATGGTGAAAATATTGATCTACATAACCGGAATAATATAATAAAATTACAATCGTTAGTACATAATCAACTGTCTTCACCAAGATATATTAATTTGTTTAAATACTCGTGGTATAAAAGTGGATACCTGAGCGAGCGACCAGCGGAATTTGAAAACCCAGTACAATTTTCTTTTGGCGATACATCTTCACCAATTTGTGAAATTGAAGGATGCACGAATGTAGCTATTATCTAATGTGCATGGTGCCAAAAATCTTTATGTCAAAAAAATTTTTTAACAGATTATCATTTTCATACCGATTAAATTTATAATATAACATGACATAATATAATGTACTACAAATATATAATAAATTTATTTCGTTATATAATTTAATGGCAAACATTTTTTTATTTCTATATATATTAAAATGTATCCAAATATAAATATATTTCTATAAAAAATATAGGAATTAATTATTTTTTTTAAATTATTAAACATTAAATTTTTATTTATTTTTCTTCCGGTATTTACTTATTATTCATAAAATCATCTTCAGGGTTATATGCATATAATGTAAATATATTTAATGTTTATTTTAATATGTTAATTTTCAAACAAAATAAAATGATCAGCTTATTTCCCTATATTAATTTCATCGTTGTATGAATATCCATTGTGACATCAATAATAATAAAAGACTTATTAATTATATTATTATTGTAATATCCCATGAATGAACAATATACAAAATGATTAAAGAAAGTATTTTTGAATGGGCGTTCGATACCAAAGCACCTTGAATGAATAAGTCATTTTGAAATTAAAAAAAAAAATTTTCTTGAAACACTTGAGTTATTGTGTTGTTTCCTAATTATTGTATTAAATAATTCCTTTGTAGGTTCACCGATTTATATAAGAAAACCACGTTTATCTTTTTATATAATATTTATTAATTATTATGTTGTTGTCTCATTGACTGTTTGAGATGATGTGACAATGTGACAAAGTATATTACAGTATTTTGACACATTGTCCCATTTACATTGTCGGTACTTAACACTTCGTTCAATAATGTGTGTGACTGACACATAGATGGCGTCCCTAGAACTAAATCAATATTTTTTTTCGCATTTGGCAACCTTTTTAGGCTTACTGTCAACATCATATGTTAATCAGATCATTTGTTTACAAGTTACAGTGCTATAAGTGACGCTATTTTTGTGTTTTAAAAAAAAATGAATTCAAAGCAATTCCGTGTGCTGATTTATCATTGTTTTTTAATGAAAAAAAATACTGTTAAATGCCAGAAATGGCTTGAAAAACATTACTCGGACTCTGCTCCATCAAAAAGAAGCATTTGTTATTGGTATGCCGAATTCAAACGTGGTCGTACAGACACCGATGACATTCCATCTACTGGAAGGCCAAATGACGCTGTTATTCCGGAAAACGTTGAAAAAACACTGAAAATCATTATGTCCAACCGTAAAGTGAAAGTGAGGGAGATTGCTGACATTCTGGAGATATCAGCAGGCAGTGTACAAACCATAATACACGAACATTTGGGTATGAAAAAGGTGTGTTCCAAATGGGTGCCGCGTTTGCTCACACCGGAGCAAAAACAACAACGAACCGATGATTCAAAGAGCTGTTTGGACATGTTTACGCGCAATAAGTCGGAGTTTTTGCGACGGTACATCACAATGGATGAAACATGGATCCACCATTTCACTCCAGAGTCAAATCGGCAGTCTGCTGAGTGGCATGCAGCCGGCGAAAGCCGCCCAAAGCGACCAAAGACGCAGCAGTTGGCTGGCAAGGTTATGGCGTCTGTATTTTGGGATGCGCATGGAATAATATTCATCGACTATCTCCAGAAGGGGCAGACCATCAACAGCGACTATTATATAGCGTTATTGGAGCGTTTGAAAGTCGAAATCGCAAAGAAACGGCCTCATATGGCGAAGAAAAAAGTGTTGTTCCACAAGACAATGCACCGTGTCACAAATCAATGAAAACGATGGCAAAATTGAACGAATTGGGCTTTGAATTGCTTCCCCATCCACCGTATTCTCCAGATTTAGCCCTCAGCGTCTACTGGCTCTTCGCAGACCTCAAAAGGATGCTCCGTGGTAAGAGATTTGGCTCAAATGATGAAGTAATCGCCGAAACTAACGCCTATTTTGAAGGCAAAGAAAAATCGTTTTACAAAGGCGGTATCGAAAGATTGGAAAAGCGTTGGAATGATTGTATCTCCCTAAAAGGGGACTATCTTGATGAATAAAAACGAATTTTGGCAAAAAATTAATAATAGTAGTTAATAGTTTTAATTAATTAGTCACACACATTATTGAACGAAGTGTTATACATCTGAAAAATTTATTAAAATTAATGTTCAAAAAAAAATATTTATTTATTATACATCTGAAAAGGAAAACTAAAAATTATTATTATTATTTTAATTACCTATCTTCGATCCCGTTTGAATCCTACCGGCTGCGCCAAAATGTGGTGGTGATGATTCCATTATTTAAATTTTTTGGAAAAATATTCAATTAAAAACAACTTTAACTTTTTTATTTTATAAAAAAAACTTTATTTAATTTTCTTATTACTTATTACTACTTATTTAATCTTATAATCTATAATTTTTACTTTCACGTGTTATTTGTAACTGTATATTTTTTTAACTGTTCATTTCCTTAAAATTACCCTGCTATTTAAACAAAAATCGACTATGCGTCGTCATCAATATTGAATATTGGTGAAGATATGATAATCGCCAATATTCAATGATTTTAAAGAAAAATAAAAACAAAATAAGGCAGACCGTTACAAATCCGGGTCCTCTAGATGAAAACCCTTGGAACTTGTAAGGTCTGTTATGCCTAAAACTAAAGATTCATGAGTTTCCCGGTGACCGAAAAAGGTAACCGAGAACGCGTTTAATTATGGGGTGCATACGCGTAGCTTGGTTTTGTTCACTCTGTTCAGTGAACCACCTGCTAAAAATATTGATAAATAATTAAGAAAATACAGATTTTAATATTTTTCTTAATTTTTTTGATGAATAAAATAATATTAAGTGTCCCAAAAAATTTGCAGCGCTGATTATTTTTATCAGTAAAAAATATAAGAGATAATATTCTTTAGGTTCATTTTAAATAATGAACACAATGGTATATATATCATATATATAAAGAAACGTCGCATAAAAGAAAAACAAAAACGAAAAAATACATACACCTTTAATCTATATATACTCTTTCTTTCGTGCATTTTTTTAATCGCACTCCCATAGTGTTCACAATTTTAAATGAACCAAAAAATATTGTTGTTATACATAGTTGTTTAATTGCATATGGCAAATACATTTATATTTTCCGAAAATGCGAGGTATACGAATATACAAATAATACAAATACTATTTTAATTTTCGTTCACTATAAATTGTGAACAATAATACAAATGCTTGTTTCTTTTTTCTTATATATGCTGTATGGTTGTTTGTATGCTGTATTTTTTATCATTCAAATCTCGCATACTCATATACTGCCTGCTGCGGTGTATATAATCATAGAAAATATATAAATATTTTTTTTTTATTTTTCTCATTTCTATGCATATATATGAATAAAAAATAGATATTATTTACTATATAATGTTCACTTATAGAAATGAACCTTTCATATAAAATTATATGCGATCTTTTTTCATTCTTTCGTAAATGCTTGTTATGCGTACTTCATTATTTTTCCAAACATTTCATTTTTCTAATTAAAATTTCTAGTTTTTTTTTTTTTTTTTTTTTGTTCTTTACCAGTTTTTAAAGTGAACAAGTACCCTTGGAGGTCCAGATCCGCCGCTGATGGGGTGTAATTCCCGCTTTATAATATATAAAAAATTATTAGTAAAATCTTATATATAAAAAATTGTAGGTAAAATCTTATATATAAAAAATTGTAGGAAATATATATAAAAACTTATAGGTAAAATCATATATATAAAAAATTATAGGTGAGAACCTATATAAAAAAAACAATACAATATAATATATATATATTCGCCGAATTTGCGGAATGCGAATATTAATAAAAAAAAATGTTAAATGTAAATCGATTGGAATGCATATACGGATATCGTTATGTTTAACGATATCCGTTCACATATATAAAAAAAATATTATAAATGAAATGTAATATGATAAACTAATTATACATAATAAAAATAATAATAATATTTTAAAATAATAATATATATAAAAAAAATGCACTTAAATATTGCACTTAAAAACTTATTAATGAACTTATGCATAAAATATCTTGTATATTATTATGATTTCCAGTATTGCAATTATAATCCATATAATATTTATTGAACATAAATAATATTATTGGTTTACTTAAAAACTACTATAATATTTTAATTACGTATTAATATATTTATTACTTAAAACTAGTATATTATAATATTTTAATACTACAGAATGTCACAACATGACATACAATACAAAGCATCAGATTATTATGCCACATAATAATACAATAACAATTTTAATTATTGATATGATGCACAAAAAATCGTTGCATGGAGGGGCAAAGTTGACGGCAGCATTGGTAAGACAAGAATTTTGGATTTTAAAGGGATATTCAATAATAAAACAATGGATAAGGAAATGTATTGTTTGCCATCGTTACAGTGCTAGAGTAAATCAACAAATAATGGGACAGTTACCACAAGCAAGGATAACGCAAAATAGGCCGTTTACACATTGCGGGATTGATTATGCCGGACCGATTCATATTAAGGCAGCAGGGGGAAGAGGATATAAAAGTCACAAGGGATATATTGCCGTATTTGTTTGTCTCACGGTAAAAGCAATCCACATTGAGGTGGTTAGTGACTTATCAGCAAACGCATTTATTGCGGCATTAAGACGTTTCATTGGTAGAAGGGGTGTCATTGGCCACATATATTCGGATAATGGCACAAACTTCATTGGGGCAAATACAATTTTGCAAACAAATGAGATCCAAGAATCCGAAGAATATAACAATATAATATTTAAAGAATTAACGCGAAATAATATAACATGGCATTTTATTCCACCTGCCTCACCACATTTTGGAGGAATATGGGAGGCGGCAGTTAAGTCTGTGAAACATCATTTGAAAAGAACCATGGGTACTGCTACATTAACATACGAGGAACTTGCTACACTATTGATTCAAATAGAGGCAAGCGTAAATTCTCGACCATTATGTCCTTTAACCATGGACGCAGGTGATACCGATGCATTAACACCTGGACATTTCTTAATTGGTGCACCATTAATCGGTGCTCCTGATGATAATTATATGGAAATCAATACAAATAGATTAACCAGATGGCAATTATTGCAAAAAATGAATCTTCAGTTCTGGAAACGGTGGTCCACCGAATATTTAACAAACTTACAAACACGTACAAAATGGAGAAAGCGTCAAATTAACATGGAAATAAATGATTTAGTATTAATAACAGATGAAAATTTACCGCCAACAAGATGGGCACTTGCAAGAGTAATCGATACACATGAAGGCAGTGATGGACAGGTCAGAGTAGTAACATTAAAAACAAAATCGGGTTTAGTAAAAAAGCCAATAACAAAGTTAAGTTTGTTACCAATGCATGAAAACAATAAGAGGGAATCGGTAACCAGTAAACACAATGAAAGTAAGAGCAGATGCAAAAGCATAAAGATTTATTTCATAATGGCACTTTTTTTAGCTGTATTGGCTAGAGGGGTCAAATCGGAAAATGGCAATGAATACGACATACAACCAATGAAGGTTAATCCAGGAATATATTACGAAGATAGAGGACGTGTTCATTTATCAAGTAGCAGTTGGAACATAATAGCATATTATGATTTAAAAGGTTATTGGACAGAGTTTAAAGGGTTTAATGATTACATAGAACAAATGGAAGGCATTTGCAAAACGGATAATGTTCTAAAATCGGGAATTTATTGCAACCATATAACGCATCAGTTCAGAAGATTATATGAGAACATTCAGAGTAAAAATGAGATAATATTCAAATATGGCAAGAATAGGAAAAAGAAAAGGGCTGTACTCGACTTCATTGGAAACATTGCAGGAGACTTATTTGTGGTACTCGATCAAAGTTTTGCGGAAAAATACACCAGAGACATACAACAAATAAGAGAAGATAAAAACCACATTTTAAAATTAATGAAGAATCAAACTAGCATCATAGAAACAACTGTAAACATATTGAAAAGGAATCAAGAGGAAATAAATCAACAGTTTCAGGGATGGAACAATTTCGTAAAAAACTTAACAAACGCAATCGATATTCGGAATAATTTTGAAGAACGACGACATACGCTTACTGAGTTATCTATACAAATGTTACTATTCATAAACGATTTTGCAAATACGCAAGGAATTATATTGGACACAATATTAAATATACACAGTAAGAAAAGTAATCCCACGATACTTTCCGTCGAACAGATAAGGCAACAAATCTTACTTATAAGATCAGGCGTTCGCGTTGGTTTGACGGTGCCGGGAAGAGACACTCAATATGATATAATATCATTATATCGTATTATGAGTGTTAAGGCAGCAATCACCATGGACGTCATTATGTTTATATATTCGATACCATTGGTAACTACCATTCCATTCAATCGGGGTGGAATTTAGGGGCATTCAACCATCTAGCGAATTTTTAATTATCGATAGGTATAAGTCACAATATTATCCGCTAAAGGAGGTAGAATTAATTAGATGTCAAACCTATCAACCCAATATATATGTATGTAGCCAAAAGCATCCATTATATAATACAAAGGCAAATCAAAGTCAATGTGAAGTGGGGCTTCTAAATCATCAGGTATCGGCTGTAAGTTCTTGCAATTATAAAATCGTACCAGCACGGGATACATGGATTCAGCTATATAACAAAAATAAATGGATATATGTTCTATCGGATTCAAAAATAATTGATATAATTTGTAATCACGATACTTTTAACGTTGAAATACAAGGTAGCGGCATTTTATCATTCGCGGCACATTGTCATGTTAAACTTCCCACGATGATATTATCGGCTCAAGCTACTACCAACACGTCATTAAATTCATCATTTATACCGAATTTCAATATTTCAACCGTATTCAAGATACAGCATAGGGGCCTATCATACGAGACTATTAACGTATCGGACGTGGACACCAGAATACGACAATTAGAGGAACAAATAACAATTCAACAGGAAGATGAGCTCAACGCAGAAACATCAATATCCATGCACGATATTCATCAGTATACTGTGGGATATACCGGTATCGGGATCATAATCATTATAGTTATATATCTATATTATAAAAAGCGGAATGTGATACGTCGGGGTGTTAATTCAAACCCTATTGAACGTCCGACACCCCAGCCGAGATCATCATTATACATAGTAGAGGATATAGAAATGATGCAACATTCATCTTAGGGTGGCAGTATGTATGAATACAGATTCCCATAAAATATATAAAGCCGAATATATATTTTATGTATGGTTTTTTTTATATATGTAAATTATGTTGTTATTTAATATAACATAATTTTAATTTTATCATAATTTTATAATTTTCACATGTAAAATTGCATTCAGCAATTTTACAATATCTATTTTTTTTCATTTTTATTATTAAATATAAAAGTGTAACAAAAGCCGATATCCGGCAACTTATAATTCATAATATACATTATACATATTTGTCAACTATGGGAAATTTGTAATTCATGGTTTATTTTATTATATATTATATATACTAAAATTCTAGCTGAATATTTAATAATAAATATTCAGCAATTATTAATATTTTTTTTTATTATTTTAATATATATGTTTTTTAATGTTTTTTATATTATATATTTTTTATTATTATTATATACCTTTTTTATTATTACGATAAAAAAGGAAAATTAAAAGATTCATTATTATTCATTCAATGTACGTCTGTTAAACAATAAAGTTCTAATTAAAAGTAAAAGTTCAGTTTAGTTAAAGTGTTTTATTTTGGTTTTATTTGATATAAGGGTGTGCCCAAACACCAGGTTTTCGTCCGCGTGGATAAAATTCGACCACCACTTTCACCGCCGTATGAGGGTCCGTACAAGGTTATACGCAGGACTCGAAAAAATTTTGTCATCGATCTCCGGGGTAAAACAACGACAATCTCCATTGATCGCGTAAGGCCGTTTATTGGCATTAAGACACTAGACCATCGGGACGCAAAATCGACTGCGCGGACCATAAAACGCGTTCATTTCAACGTTCCATGATCGGTTTCCGTTTTCACTGGAGGGAGGGTGATGTAGTGACACCCGGTAATTTTAGTTATAGATAATATTGATAATGAAATGAAATTTAATAGAACAATACGAATTTGGTATTTAATATTATTAAATACCGTGTAATGAAAATAGGTATATGAAATAGAATAAAGATATTGAGAGAAATAGATAGAATGAATTGAACCATTGCTGAAGGCACTTGAAATTAAATGATATACAACCGAAAATTAAAATATTAAGTGGTGTTAAAATAAGTTAACAAATTGTGTAAAAGAAATAATTAAATAATAAATTAATATCATTGTTGAAAGTTTAAAATAAATTTATTATAAAATAGTGTAGTGTTTGGAAGTGAAACCCGAATCATACTTTCCCGCTACCGACACGAAAGCTATATTTTAATATATTTGAAATATGATATTTTATTTGGTAAAATATCCTTTCTTGTCATATTTTTTATACAAAAAGATATTTTTATGTATTGTAGTGAAAATATCAAAACACATAAAATCATATGGCTTGTTCATAAACTCTACGATTTAAGCTATTCACCTCAAAACGCGTTCATTTACTCTTTTCGATTGATACTTTTCATACAAAAATGGCCGATATTTCTTCTACAATTTGCACAGAAAATTTTATCGATTGAATTGCATAAAATATATTTTTTTCGATGTATGTGTAATATTTTGTACCAAATAAACCATACAAAATTTACACATATATTACATGTAATATATGTATATACACAAAAAATATATTTATTGAATAAAACAGCGTTCAGTTACTATCAATTTTTTAAGAAATTTATAAAAAACCGTATAATGCGTAAAATATGTAAATGAACAAGCCAATAATCATCATACAATAGTAAATATAATTTTTATTTGTGAATATCGAATCTGTATATAGGAAACCTGTTTTTTTTGTTATAGATTCCTTTTACCAAATGTTATATATACGATATATATATATTATAAATATTTAAAAATATATTAACGAAAGATACACTGTGGTATAAACGAAAGATACACTGTCCAAAAAGCTCGAAATATTTCAAATTTTATATTTTAATTATTTTAAAAATAAATTGAACTTCGACAAGGTACAAACGAGCTTATTTTTATTTTATTTTTGGATGAAAATGTTTCATGTGTTTGGAACCTCTATATATTATCATTGAGTTTATATATATATAGAGGTTCCAAACACATGAAACATTTTCATCCATAAAATAAAATAATTTTGTACCGTGTAGAAGCTCAATTTATTTTTAAAAGTGTTAAAATATAAAATTTGAAATACTTAGAGCTTTTGTGACAGTGTATCTTTCGTTAATAAAATATGATAACGAAAGATACACTGTGGTCTTTCGTTATCATATTTTTAAATATTTATAATATATATATCGTGATATCGTATATATAACATTTGGTATAAGGAATCTATAACAAAAAAACAGGTTTCTTATATACAGATTCGATATTCACAAATAAAAATTATATTACTATTGTGTGATGCTTATGATTTTATGTGTTTTGATATTTTCACTACAATATATAAAAATATCTTTTTGTATAAAAAATATGACAAGAAAGGATATTTCACCAAATAATATATAATTCTTATTGTTGTTTTGTTTTGTTTTGTTGTTTTGATTCACATTGTGTATATGCACAAACGAGGAGTAAAAGAAAAGAAGATAAAAAAAGGTTTTATTCAAAACATAAATTAAGAGTCACCATATATTTACAAATTATGTGTAAATCGTTTTTTAATATACATTTATGGTATAAAGACTATAGGTATTTTTGTATGTTATACCATACAAATTAAAAACTTTTGTATCTTGAATTTCACGTCTTAGTTTTATTATATAATTCAAATATTATTCACTTAAAACTAAGGTGAACAGAATTTTCAAAAGGGATTTGTGTGCGCGTGGAATGTGTCGTCGTAACGATTTTAATGCTTGAATGAGTTATCGTGTACTGATGAACAGCATATTAATTAAATATCAATTTAGTATCTATTTAATTAATGTGCTGTGTCTGTGTGTGTGTGTGTGTGTGTGTGTGATATAACTACAAACGCTACATCACCCTCCCTCCGATGGAAGTACATCGAACGGGGAGCGTTTATTTGGTATCTGCGGAAAAATGAACCTTACGTTCGGTATTCACCGTGTCCTTTTTGTCGGACTCAATTGTGAAGGCCGGTTTTACGCGGTCAATCGAGATTGTCGTGGGTTTCCCATTTTGTTCGATTGTGATGGTTTTACGAGTTCTTCGCAACACGTTGAAAGGTCCATCGTATGGTGGAGATAGTGGAGGTTTTATCCTGTCCACACGAACGTATACCTGGTCGCAGGTATCGAGTGTTTTGGGAAGGAAAATAGGCTTTTTTGTTTCGCGCGGGGCTGTAGGGTGGATATCGCGCATGGTGTCGCGTAGCTTCTTTAGGAAACCCTGGTGGTCGATCGTCGAATCGGGAGTGGCATTTTTACAAACCATTTCGCCCGGAATCCGAATGCATTGACCATAAACCAATTCCGCGACTGAGCATTTTAAATCTTCCCTGTACGCCGTGCGTAAACCCAGGAGTACAATTGGTAGTTCGGAGCTCCAATGTACTGTATTGGCGCGTGCCATTAACGATGTCTTCATGGATCGGTGAAATCGTTCGACCATACCATCCGACTGTGGGTGGTATGCCGTCGTACGAATTCGCTGTGTCCCCAGTATCTTAGAGAGTTCATGGAATAGTCGGGATTCAAATTGAACGCCCCGATCCGTGGTGATTTTTAGTGGAATACCGAATCGGGGGATGTATTGTTGGACGAACGTTTTTGCTATGGTTGCCGTGGTCATATCTGGTATCGGGTAAGCTTCCGGCCATCGCGTGAATCGGTCAACGATTGTGAGAATGTATTGAAAGTTGTTAGAAGGCGGTAATGGGCCGACGATATCCATATGGATATGTTCGAAGCGGGTGGATTGTAATGGGAAAGTACCAGTTTTCGAGTGGGTATGTCGATGAATTTTAGCCCTTTGACATGACGAACATGTTCGAGACCAGTTTGCCACGTCGCGATTAAGGCCTGGCCAAAAGTAGCTTTTGGAGATTAATTTTCGAGAGGCTCTTGCACCGGGGTGGGAAAGTCCATGCATTGTGTCGAAAATGGCTCTTCGCATGGATTGTGGAACAAACGGTCGGTTAATACCGGTGGTCGTTTCACAAACGATGCTGTAGTCTGGGAAACTAAATTTGGTTAGAACGTATTTTGAATTGGGAATGCGGTTGGTGTGATTAAGCGTGTTTTGTATCTCGTCATCGGTTGTCTGTGCCAATGCCAATTTCGGGATGTCCACCGTTTGGGGTTCGAGCATGTCTATATTGTCGTACACACGAGTTAGTGCATCGGCCACGACATTGTCCTTTCCACTTATATGGCGAATGTCGGAAGTGAATTGTGATATAAAATCTAAATGTCGCGCCTGTCTTGGACTACGCTCGCTTTTTGAAAAAATTGCGGTGGTGAGGGGTTTTTGGTCGGTCAAGACCGTAAACTCCCTACCCTCTACAAAATAGCGAAAATGTTTGATAGAGTTGTGGATTGCCAAGAGTTCGCGATCAAATGCTGAGTACTTCGTTTCGGCAGGAGAAAGTTTGCGAGAGAAGAATGCCAGCGGTTCCCAATGTCCCGATTTGTATTGTTGGAGGACCGCGGCGACCATGATGCTAGACGCATCGGTGGTGATGCTGAATTTTCCTTCAGACAACGGATGTGCCAATGTGGCGGTGGAGAGCGCTAATTTAATTTTGGCGAATGAGTCATCGCATTCGCTTGGCCATGGGAATGGTTTGGAGGATTTCGGCAACTTTAGTAACGCCGTTAGGTGGGAATGAAGGGGAGCTAATAGTTCGGCGAAGTTGTGAATGAATCGATGGTAATAGTTTACCATTCCGATGAAACGTTGTAGTGAACGAATGGATTCTGGTTGCGGATACTCATTTATTACCGTGACTCGCTCCGGTGCGGGCGCAATGCCCTCCGAAGTGATATTGTGACCGAGGTAATTGATGGAAGTGGAGCCGAAGGTGCATTTTGATAATTTGATTTTGATATCAAATTCGGTTAATCGCTTAAACAAAATCTGAAGATGTTGTTTGTGTTCGTCTATGCTTTTGGATGCGACCAGAATGTCGTCAATGTATCCGAAAACGAATGGCAAATGGCCAATGACCTGGTCCATAAAGCGTTGGAAAGTAGAAGCGGCGTTTCGAAGTCCAAAAGGCATGCGGGTAAATTCGAACATGCCGAAAGGGGTGGTGATGGCGGTTTTGGACACATCTTCTGTAGCGACTGGTATGAGGTGATATGCTCGGATCAAATCAATTTTTGAAAAGATCTTGCATCCGGAAAGGTGCATGGAAAAGTTGTGGATGTGCGGGGTGGGATACCGATCCGGGATGGTGATCGCGTTGAGCAATCTATAATCCCCGCATGGGCGCCAATCGTCATTGTCCTTTTTCCTGACCATGTGAAGAGGTGATGAAATTGGAGAGGATGCGGGCCGGCATATACCCAATTTCAGCATGTGTTGGAATTCTAGTTTTGCCGTTGTGTGTCTTCCCGGGTCGAGACGACGAGGTTTGGAATATGGCGGAACGCCTTGGATAACGATACGATGAACCACATTGTGCCTTACTGGATGGTCGTAATTGGAAGGAGATATGAGAGACGGGTATGCCATAAGTAATGCTGTGAATGCGCCATTGGATATTTCATATTGTTTTGGAGTTGGCGTGGGAACGCTGGCAGATAATGCGTGACGTTGTAATTTAGTGGTTGAGTCTATAAGTTTTTTGTTCCTTAAATCAACAACGAGAGAGAATTTGCTGAGGAAATCGGCTCCTATAATTGGCCTGTCGACTTCAGCAAGTATGAAAGGGAATATGAATTCGCGTCGTAAACCCAAATCCAGGGAAAGCAGCTTGGTACCGAAAGTGTGAATGATAGTGCCGTTCGCGGCAGCGAAATCCAAATGTATATTTCTTGGCTGTTTGCCGTAAAAGGTATTGAATGGAAGGACGGAAAAATCGGCACCTGTGTCAACCAGAAAAGTTAACGAATTATTGTTGTCTCGAACGAAGAGGCGGCGGCTACTAAAGGATGGCCCACTGTGTACCGCTTGAACAGTGGGTGCGATTAGTTTGGGGAAGCGGGAACTGCGGTTTCCTGTTTGGGGGTTTGAAATGCGCAGCCCGTAATGCTACATTTCTTTGCCGACCTACCAAAACGCCAGTGATACCAACACATTCCCACGATTGGGGATTTTGCGTTGAATTTTGGCCTACCCGGGCTTTTATTCCGTGGTAGCGATGACGTTGTATTACTTGTGCTACGGCCGTATCGTCGTGCAGGTGATTTTGATCGCGAGAATCTCATGTTCCGAATATTTGATTCGAGTTGTGCAATGCGCTGGTTTAATGCCGAAATGGTTGCTGGCGGATCCGGTACGGTTGAGAGTTTCGATTTATTATGCCCGGTTATGGAATGTACGTGTGGAATGGAAGCGTCATGGATTTTGTCCGCCATTTCGACTAGTTCGTCGATAGTCTTGTTGGTCTCCAATGCGATTAAGGGAATTTGAATTACCTCTGGAAGCTTCATGCGCCATGTTTGGTATAGGACGCGTTCGCTGACCAGGTTGGGTCCGACTGTGGTTTTGATCGCGCGGAATGCGTCGGATGGACGTCGGTCACCTATTTCTACTTGAGATATTAAGTATTGGAAACGTTTTTCATTTGATAATGAGCATCGACCCAATAATGCGGCCTTTATTGCGTTGTATCGGTTGCCTACCGGTGGATTTGTAAGTACGTCGGAAACCTCGGAGTACATGGTATCCGGGATTGCCTTGGTGACATGTAAATATTTAGCTAGGTCATTAGTAATTCTGAAATATTCAAATTGCATTTCGGTCTGGGTGAACCAGATTTCCGGGAAATCACGAGAGAATTGTGGTAACGTTGGGAAGCTACCCCTTGCCGAATCTATTTGCGGTAGGTCCTGGCTGGGTGCTTGAAGTTTGAAGGTATTGGCAACGTATGTTTTGGAGGGACCGGCCTCCGGGTCAATCTCGGGGGGGTTGGTTGCCATGTTTACTATAAATGCTTGATAAAAATCGAGATCTTTATAATTATAAGATAAGGGATCGATATGCGTGGTAATGTGTGTAATAGTTAATAGTGTATATGGTGGTGTAATAGGTGTGGTTGGTTTTACAAAATTATACCTATATACCTATACCTATATATACAATTCTTAAAATTATACCTATTATATGGTTAGTATGTGCTTTGGTAAACAACAATAGAAAAAAAATAGAATAAAAAATGTTGGAAAATATAAAATATTTTGATACCAAATGAATTTTGGCTAATTATATATAATATATAATTAATTATATTTTATAATTATAACCATATACATATGATATATTGCGAAAGGGAAAAAAAAAAAAAAATATTTAAATTATGTAAAGAAATATTGAAAAAAATATTTCTATTGGTGTTTACCGTAATGAATGAATAGATATAATAATTTTAAATACTAGTTATTGTTGCATTGCTAGTGATGATATAATGTCAGTTTAGTATAGTATTAGTGAAAAAAAAATTTTAATTTTAACACTATTGTTAATGTTTGATACTCGCTGTAAATTCATATATGCGTGTATATATATATACGTGTGCATATATACTTTTATATATATATACTTTTCAATGATGTATATTTGCGATTACCGTTGATGATGCTTTGTATTTTGATATAAGTTATGAAAAAATTGTTCTTTTTTTTATGATGAATAGCACAAAATTTTATATTTGCTGGAATGCTCTTTGATATGGTTTTTTATATTACGTTTTTTTTTTTTTTTTTTACCGTTACTATTTTGTTGTGCACAATTTTGCTGTTTTTATATTCCGTGTGGGGTGAACTGCAGATGTCTGGATGCACAAAATGTTTTTTGATGTTGAAAGATGCTATGATGACTGGTAATGTTGTAGTTTTTATTTTGTACTTGATTTTGTTGTTTCAAACGTGGCGAAGGTGCAACTGCATTCAATTACTTTTGGTTGCGAATATGTTAAACCTTAAAATTGAGATGTTCACGTGTTCCAAAATGATGAATTGATGTACGGGAAAGTGTGTATTTAAAAAAAATATAATTTTCTTTTTTGAGTTTTTTTTTTTTTTTTAAATAAAACGCACTACACAATATGTTCGTGTTCGGGGTCACCAATTTTGTATGTTATACCATACAAATTAAAAACTTTTGTATCTTGAATTTCACGTCTTAGTTTTATTATATAATTCAAATATTATTCACTTAAAACTAAGGTGAACAGAATTTTCAAAAGGGATTTGTGTGCGCGTGGAATGTGTCGTCGTAACGATTTTAATGCTTGAATGAGTTATCGTGTACTGATGAACAGCATATTAATTAAATATCAATTTAGTATCTATTTAATTAATGTGCTGTGTCTGTGTGTGTGTGTGTGTGTGTGATATAACTACAAACGCTACAGTATGCTCGATATTTGTTGATGTTCGCCATTTTTCCCTTTTCTGACGTCACTCTGGGTTTTTCTTTTATTGTGCTTATCTTTATTATGGTTTATTACTCATTGAAAAAAATTTTTTTTCACTCAGAGTGACGTCATACAAAATTGTATATCAGCTGTCAAGCACACCTATAGTCTTTATACCATGATATACATTATAAATTTTACCTTATTTTACCATATTTTTAACATGCGAAAATATTACCATATTTTAATATCACAATCAACAAAATATATTATTTCTTATTTCTGTGTTGTGGTTTTTTCTTCAGCACAACAATAATATAAAAATTTTTTTAAGATTTTAAATTTATATGATAGGTTTTAAAACGAATTTTTTTTGGAAAATGGGCTATTCTTCTATTAAATATAAAAATTGAATAAAATATAGAAAATTAAAAAAATTAATTTTTGCGAAAATTTAGTGCAGATCATTTTTCTCTTAATTAATGTAAACAATTTTCCATCTTCGTCAATAGATTATAGATTTTATCATTATGAGGTACTAAACACAAAAAACAACATCATTGTTAACAAAAAAGGATTATTGCGTACATTTTTTGCTTTTGATTATTAAACCCAAAAACTATCAAAAGAAAAAATCTCAAATTATAATCTATTAAAAAGTATCTGAATCATAACAAATTTATATACAAAGCATGATCGGCGGTGACAAAAAGATGTGAATAAATTTATATTATAAAATTGATACAAAAAATGTAACAACAAATACAACAATAACAATAACGAACTAAAGAATTATATATTATTTGAATTATGATATTTTATTTGGTAAAATATCCTTTCTTGTCATATTTTTTATACAAAAAGATATTTTTATATATTGTAGTGAAAATATCAAAACACATAAAATCATAAGCATCACACAATAGTAATATAATTTTTATTTGTGAATATCGAATCTGTATATAAGAAACCTGTTTTTTTTGTTATAGATTCCTTATACCAAATGTTATATATACGATATCACGATATATATATTATAAATATTTAAAAATATGATAACGAAAGACCACAGTGTATCTTTCGTTATCATATTTTATTAACGAAAGATACACTGTCACAAAAGCTCTAAGTCAAATTTTATATTTTAACACTTTTAAAAATAAATTGAGCTTCTACACGGTACAAAATTATTTTATTTTATGGATGAAAATGTTTCATGTGTTTGGAACCTCTATATATATATAAACTCAATGATATTATATATATAAACTCAATGGTTGAAGTAAAACTAAATAAAGAATTAAGAAAAAAAAAAAAGAAAAAACAAAATTGGAAAATTTGAAATATTAAAAACAATGTAATTTGTAATGAAACAGTAATAATCAAAAAGAAATTGATAAAATATAAAGAAAAATAAAAACTGGGATTTTTTTTATTAAACAAAAAATAAAAAAAATATGAAATACGTCACAAAAACTACAACCGATTTACCATATGCATGTATACAAGAAATTGCATAGCAAACGTAAGAACCAATGAGAAATAATATCAATATGGTAAATTTTTCAAACCCCCTTGCATGTATATGGGCCTTAATTTTGTGTTTCGATGTCAATTTCCGCACATTCTGTGTATTTTTTAAGTTTAAACCTCGGTTTAAACTTAAAAATGTTGCATACTTTTGCGCAAATAGACCATTTTCCAAAAAAAATAATGACAGAAAACATAACCTATTTTTCAATCCGTGGGCCAAACATTGGATTTTTTTTTGTTATTTAAATACATATTTCTTTACAAAATTAAAATTTTTTTGTTAAATTGTGTTTTTTAATGTTTAATTATTAATAAACAATAGTAAAGTAATTGTGATTATGATTATTTATAAAGGGATTTAGATACATACCAGGTAAATATGCAAGTATATTATATAATTACATATAAATGGTTACAAAAAACATAAATGGTTTACTAATATCTCTTATATTGTTGTTTTTCTTGAGAATTATGACTTTAAATACTGGGACAGCCAAGAAAATTATATTTTCAAGATATGCGGAACAACTGGAAGACATTGAAAAACAATATATAAATAAAATTCATATATTTCAAGAAGATCCGTATTTGATGAACAGTTACTTTCGCAAATGTTTCTGGTGTAGAAATTTACAATTATTTGATAAATAACAAATCACATTACATATCAAGTGAATTTAAGGCATTTAAATCATTGGAAGCATACCGTTTCTATGATGGTGGATGGGTAAAATATTTGTGTGGTAGACATACATCCAATGTATATTGTTTTGGGAAAAGTAATTTTTAGAAATACATGATAGGGTAATCATGAAATTGAAGTGCGCATTTAATAATTATAGTATATGTCTTAATAATACACAGGTTCTGCATTCCAAATCGCTGAATTTTAAACCATTTCAAGCTTGCATTCATTTGCCACCATCCCTATCTTCTTCCATTGAACAATTAACAACACAAAACTTAACCGGCATTTTTATCACTATTATTATTTTTATACGTTTAATCATTGAGTTTATATATATATAGAGGTTCCAAACACATGAAACATTTTCATCCATAAAATAAAATAATTTCGTACCGTGTAGAAGCTCAATTTATTTTTAAAAGTGTTAAAATATAAAATTTGAAATACTTAGAGCTTTTGTGACAGTGTATCTTTCGTTAATAAAATATGATAACGAAAGATACACTGTGGTCTTTCGTTATCATATTTTTAAATATTTATAATATATATATCGTGATATCGTATATATAACATTTGGTATAAGGAATCTATAACAAAAAAAAACAGGTTTCTTATATACAGATTCGATATTCACAAATAAAAATTATATTACTATTGTGTGATGCTTATGATTTTATGTGTTTTGATATTTTCACTACAATATATAAAAATATCTTTTTGTATAAAAAATATGACAAGAAAGGATATTGCACCAAATAATATATAATTCTTATTGTTGTTTTGCTTTGTTTTGTTGTTTTGATTCACATTGTGTATATGCACAAACGAGGAGTAAAAGAAAAGAAGATAAAAAAAGGTTTTATTCAAAACATAAATTAAGAGTCACCATATATTTACAAATTATGTGTAAATCGTTTTTTAATATACATTTATGGTATAATGACTATAGGTATGCTCGATATTTGTTGATGTTCGCCATTTTTCCCTTTTCTGACGTCACTCTGGGTTTTTCTTTTATTGTGCTTATGTTTATTATGGTTTATTACTCATTGAAAAAAATTTTTTTCACTCAGAGTGACGTCATACAAAATTGTATACCAGCTGTCAAGCACACCTATAGTCCTTATACCATGATATACATTATAAATTTTACCTTATTTTACCATATTTTTAACATGCGAAAATATTACCATATTTTAATATCACAATCAACAAAATATATTATTTCTTATTTCTGTGTTGTGGTTTTTTCTTCAGCACAACAATAATATAAAAATTTTTTTAAGATTTTAAATTTATATGATAGGTTTTAAAACGAATTTTTTTGGCTATTCTTCTATTAAATATAAAAATTGAATAAAATATAGAAAATTAAAAAAATTAATTTTTGCGAAAATTTAGTGCAGATCATTTTTCTCTTAATTAATGTAAACAATTTTCCATCTTCGTCAATAGATTATAGATTTTTTCATTATGAGGTACTAAACACAAAAAACAACATCATTGTTAACAAAAAAGGATTATTGCGTACATTTTTTGCTTTTGATTATTAAACCCAAAAACTATCAACAGAAAAAATCTCAAATAATAATCTATTAAAAAGTATCTGAATCATAACAAATTTATATACAAAGCATGATCGGCGGTGACAAAAAGATGTGAATAAATTTATATTATAAAATTGATACAAAAAATGTAACAACAAATACAACAATAACAATAACGAACTAAAGAATTATATATTATTTGAATTATGATATTTTATTTGGTAAAATATCCTCTCTTGTCATATTTTTTTTACAAAAAGATATTTTTATATATTGTAGTGAAAATATCAAAACCATAAGCATCACACAATAGTAATATAATTTTTATTTGTGAATATCGAATCTGTATATAAGAAACCTGTTTTTTTTTGTTATAGATTCCTTATACCAAATGTTATATATACGATATCACGATATATATATTATAAATATTTAAAAATATGATAACGAAAGACCACAGTGTATCTTTCATTATCATATTTTATTAACGAAAGATACACTGTCACAAAAGCTCTAAGTATTTCAAATTTTATATTTTAACACTTTTAAAAATAAATTGAGGTACGAAATTATTTTATTTTATGGATGAAAATGTTTCATGTGTTTGGAACCTCTATATATATATAAACTCAATGGTAAAATGCTCTATAGGCAGAAACTTGCAGAATTGTTTTGAGAGAAAACACTCCCATTGAGTTTCATATGTTTTATATGTGCGCAACAGTCTGCAAGAGTCTGCTTGGTTCAGAGAAAACATAGCTTAAGAAAGTGTATATACGTATATATGCCTAAAAAAAAAATTGTTTATACGTGTATAATTATAAAATGAAATAAAAAAAATTCTATACCTATGACCCTATAGGTGGATTTCCTTATGCGAGGAAATCCCCGCGGGTGCGGGAGTGTTTTTCATTTTCGCTCACAGAGGATTTCCATTTACGGGTAAAATTTTGTTTTGCTATGTATGTATATGTGTTATTTATATTTGATTTATTTCCATTAATAAATAAATAAAATAAAAAACAAAAAATTTGGCTTACTTTATCATCAATGTGTATTTATATTTGTTTATTTTTTGTTTTTTTTTATACGAAAACAAATTTTTTTTTTTATTTCAATTGAATGATTGAATGTATGTGTTTAAAAATCTCAAAATGCCCGAGAGCCCGGGGAAAAAGTTAAAGTTAATTTAACTCGCGGGTAAATTTCCCCGGGAGGGAAAATATCTCTCGGGGAAAACATTTTATATAGGAATCGCCATTTTTTCTCCCACAGCTCGCATAAGGAAATCCACCTTAAGTAATGCTTTTCATGAAATGCCGACGGCAGACGACGGCAAATGTCAAATTGAAAATACATGCATTTCAATGGCGGTGCTTTTTATGAATATTGGACGGCGGACATTGATATTTTTTCTTCTATTGCCGTCGGCTGACCGTCGTCCAAACTTCATTTTTCATTTTATTTACATTTTATTTAATTTTTATGATTTAATTTCATAATAATAAAATATCCAGTTAATTTACAAACTAATAAAAAATGGAATTATTTAACAGCAATTGGTATTTATTATTAAATTTCGGTTTTTTTATCCAGGCAAAATAAATTTCAGAAAAAGCACATTTTTTTTTATATCACAAATATCATATTTGTGATAAATAAAATATTTTCATAGAAATCGAGGCTTTATGAGCTTTATATATTTAAAATAATTTACGATAGTATCGCATCGATCGTTGGTGTATTTCGATGATCGGCGCTTTTAAAAATAAAATATTATTTTGCAATATTAAATTAATATAACAATAATAGAATTAAAAGAGACTAGAAAAATACTGGGAACATAAAACTCGACCACGCATTAAATAATAAATTTACCAAATGCACTTATGCACTATTAGGTGTCGTGTCGGCATGAACTATTTTAAGCGCAAATACAAAATTTATTTTCAAATATTTAAATTTTATTACGAACATAATTTTTGCCATTTTACTATTTTTTGATCTGAAACAATGGAATAAATAAATACGAGTATAGTGAGTGTAATAATTTACTTTACCAAGGTTTATTTCAATATTTAAAAAAATACAAAATTAATATTAAAAATAACACAAAATACAAAATTGTGCATTATAAAACAATTGAACCAGCATAAAAATGGTGTTATTTCTAATATTAACCCGTGCAGCAATTGCGTGAAGTATCGTTAAAAGTTATGAAGATTTCAATATCGAATTCTAAAGAATTTTATAGAAATTTAACTTTAGTTATGTGTCGTCAGTTATCTTGTAAAGTTCTTTAAAGATATAAAACGCAGATATCGATATCAAAATAGGTATCATTATTTCTTTAAAGTTATGTCACGAAAACTATCGAATCGTATATAACGATATAACGATTTCCCACGCATATTACGATAACGCTATATATCGTGCAATAACAGTATCTCGAGATAAAGAAAGTTAAAGATATTTAGGTGGCGTTGTCGTTATTTATAGTCTAACGTTATAAATACTTCTATAAAAATCTATGTTATCTTCATTTAACGCGTCTTGACGATATTATATGTAAAAAGTTTATTTGACTGCATACGCTGCATACGATAACGAAAACGCATGAGAAATATAGTCAAGTTGGTAAAATAGAATACATAAATTAATACAATTGCGAGGTGCCGCGGTTCGAAGCTTCAAGCTGGACACAAATAAAAAAAGGAAAGTATATAAATTAAATATTTCAATAAAAGGAATTTTCTCAATATCAAAATTTTTTCTCAAAATCAATATCATTTTTTTATCAAAATCAATATCAAAGTTTTTTTTATCATTTGTATGTATGTAAACACAAAAAAAATCTCTTTTAAGATGTCGCTTCTTTAGGCCAGTAAAGTAAAGGAACGTATCGAATTATCCTTATCTAGCGTTATAGATAATGTTAGTAATTATGGTGTCGATTGATATAAAAAACGTGATAGATTACGATATCGGTCGTAACGTGAGTCTTTAAAGATATTTAACGAAATCTATATCGCAATGTTGCACGGGAATTTTGTATTTTTTTATTATTATGCATTTTTTATTACTATATATGTGGGAACTGGACCTACGCCTATGCGCTATTAATAAATAGAATTACTAAATAATTAACTGAAAAGCAAACCTGAATTATTAATACAATTTAATTTAATTAACGTTTTATTAATAAATTGTAATTATAAAATATTATATATGATGAGGAGAAATGATTGTGAAGTGTAAGAGACCAGTCGTATAATTATTATTATTATTTGAAAATTGCATATGTAAAAATTGAAGTATTAAAAGTGAATTATAAAATAAGAAATAAACGTTTTTAGAATTTATTTAGAAAAGAAAACTGTGGTTCAAATCCCACATATATTATAATAAATATTGAAATAAACTTTGGTAAAGTAAATTATTACACTCACTATAGAGCATTTTACTTATCTGTCAAAATTAAAAATAAAAATTTCAATCCGTGGGCCAAACAAATAAATAAATGCTTTATTTTTATATGTAAATAGTTTTGATTGTTTCAAATATTTTACAAAACAATTAATTAATTATTTTCAGAATTCTTTTGATAATGAATTTTAATTGATAAAAAAATATGTTTTTTTACTTTAAATATTAATTATCTTATATTAAACGTATAAAAATAATAATAGTGATAAAAATGCCGGTTAAGTTTTGTGTTGTTAAATGTTCAATGGAAGAAGATAGGGATGGTGGCAAATGAATGCAAGCTTGAAATGGTTTAAAATTCAGCGATTTGGAATGCAGAACCTGTGTATTATTAAGACATATACTATAATTATTAAATGCGCACTTCAATTTCATGATTACCCTATCATGTATTTCTAAAAATTACTTTTCCCAAAACAATATACATTGGATGTATGTCTACCACACAAATATTTTACCCATCCACCATCATAGAAACGGTATGCTTCCAATGATTTAAATGCCTTAAATTCACTTGATATGTAATGTGATTTGTTATTTATCAAATAATTGTAAATTTCTACACCAGAAACATTTGCGAAAGTAACTGTTCATCAAATACGGATCAAATGAAAGATCAAATACGGATACAAATGAATTTTATTTATATATTGTTTTTCAATGTCTTCCAGTTGTTCCGCATATCTTGAAAATGTAATTTTCTTGGCTGTCCCAGTATTTAAAGTCATAATTTTCAAGAAAAACAACAATATCATAGATATTAGGAAACCATTTATGTTTTTTGTAACCATTTATATGTAATTATATAATATACTTGCATATTTACCTGGTATGTATCTAAATCACTTTTTAAATAATCATAATCACAATTACTTTACTATTGTTTATTAATAATTAAACATTAAAAAACACAATTTAACAAAAAAATTTTAATTTTTGTAAAGAAATATGTATTTAATAACAAAAAAAATCCAATGTTTGGCCCACGGATTGAAAAATAGGTTAGGTTTTCTGTCATTATTTTTTTTGGAAAATGGTCTATACTCGTATTTATTTATTCCATTGTTTCATATGAATTTTATTTATATATTGTTTTTCAATGACTTTCTGAACGCTGTTTTATTCAATAAAAATATATTTTTTGTGTAAATACATATATTACATGTGGATGTGTAAATTTTGTATGGTTTGTTTGGTACAAAATATTACACATGCATCGAAAAAAATATATTTTATGCAATGGGGCTTTTTCGATTTTGACAGCTGCATGTGTTGTTGTTGTATTTTTTGTATTGGAGGCCATCAGTATATTTATTTTGTATGAAAAATTATTCAAACGTATAAAATACAATACGAAAATCTTAAAAATAATAAAATTATTAAAAATTAAATTTAAAAATGTGATGCAATAATTACTTTAGTTAAATAAAATTGAAATTTAAAAGTATTACAAAATATTATTAGTTATTTAGTAAAAAAATATAATTTAAATTTAAATCACAGATAAAATCAGCGAAACATAAATAAAATGTAAAAATGTAAATACAGATATATAAAATTAGAAAACCAAATTGAAATATAAAAATGTTATCCAACTATACCAAAAATTTATCGAACGTTGATAAACAAAATTATATTAACAAATTTAAAAAATTCGTAAAAAACGATCCGTATACCCTCAGCTACAACGTTGAATGCTTGCCAAATAATGTTGATTATATGAGAATAGTTAACTATTTACTGTATCCACTTTTTTTACTGCTTTTAAACTCTGCCGGAAACCGAAAAAATCTAATCCCGACGTCTCGACCAGCTCTAGTCGTGCATCCAACGACACAACATTAAGGCATTTTCAAAATATAAAACACTTCAACGAAAAAAGTAAATATATAAATAAATATATAGTAAATATAGTATTAATGGTAGGAAATATTTTTTAATAATAAATTACATCACAACTGGTAATTAAATAACAAAAACACTATATTTGAAACACAATATTTAATTAATTAAATTATTAATAAACAAAAATTAATCCGAACAATACAAAATGCGAATAATATATAGGATATATAGTTGCTGATGGCCTCCAATGCAAATAATCAGCTGAAACCGCAATTTTTTTACTTATTTTGACAGTTCCTATTCAGACGGATCTCTATTCAATCGGTAAAATTTTCTGTGCAAATTGTAGAAGAAATATCGGCCATTTTTGTATGAAAAGTAAATAGATATAAGAGTTACTAGATTATTACTCTCTTTAAATTTATAGTATGAACATCTGAAAATTTATTTCACTCATTTTCTTAAAATAAATCAGCTGGTGGTGATCGGACCGATTTGTTTATATATAATTCTTGGAAATATTATTCATTGTTTACATTTTATAAATTTTGGTTTGTGAAAAAGTGTGTGTTTTTTTTAATATATTAAAATAATTATTGTTCCCATTTATTAAAATAAATCTTATAAATAATAATATATATATATATATAATACATTACACCATTTTTGTTTTTTATTTTTGTTATATATTTTTTTGATTTATATTTATTTTTTAATATTATTGAAAAATAAAATTAAAATGTTTAGAATTTCACTTTCAAAGTTCATTACGTAATTTATCAAATTAATCATATTTATTTTATTATATATTTTATAATTTTGAAAAATACAAAATACATAATTTAAATTTAAAAAATTACAAAACTTGGCGCTTCAAAATCACCACCAGCTGTTTTATTTTATTGTTTTATATATATATCAATAACGTAATGTTCGTATTTTATTTTTCAAATTTTCAATGAAAAGAAAATGAGACTGGCGATCTAGTAACTATTATATGGCTTGTTCATTTACACATTTTACGCATTTTACGGTTTTTTATAAATTTCTTAAAAAATTAATAGAATTAAAAGAGACTAGAACAGCCATAGAAATAATATAGTAGAACTAGAAGCGAAATTAGGTTAGGATTCTTGGTTGAACATCAATGGCGTCCATTTAGGATTTTTGTCAAAAAAATTCCATCGATATTTTTAAAAGCTTTATACATCGACATCGACATAGATAAATTAATTAAAATTATATGTAAATATTCATAAAAAAATTCTTAAAATTTAATAGTTCAATTGTTTACATGGTTTAGTTGTTTCTATGATAATTATTGTTTTAATATAAATTAGAATTAAATTAAATAGAAAAGAAAATAAAAATAAAGCTTAATATAAAGCGTAAAACAATAAAATTAAGCTTTATATAAAGCTTAAAATCCATGTCAATTAAAAAATTAGGTTAATTTCCTTAAAAAATTATGAAAAATTCCTCAAAAATTTAGACAAATGGCCGAAATCCGCCATTGATGTTTAACCAAACCATTTATATGAAAACATAACCTAATTTCGCTTCTAGTTCTACTATATTATTTCTATGAGAACAGCAGTGGCTTGAATTCTCCATAGAAAATGTATATACAATTTAGGCCAGCATTACTACTTATGCATTCGTGTACATATACAAAATGTAACCAAAAAACACTAGAGGCGCTGGGGAGTGGCGTACGGATAGCGTACGGGAGGCAACCAAAACTCACTAGGTGTCCCTATTTACCATGTTGTGAAAAAAATATTTATAATTAAATATTTCTATTTTAAATACAATTCTATGCACATTTTCTATATATTTTAATATAATTTAATTAAATTTAATGTGATTCATAATTTCAATTTTAACGAACAATATAATATTGAAATTTAATTTTAATTTCTTTTTCACAATAACTTTGTTTGTTTACGTTTTTTTTTTGTTTTTGTAATTTTTTTTTTTAATTAAAAAAAAATTATGAGATTTATTTGGCATTTTCGATCGCCATTTTAGGAAAATTTGAGAGATGTTTATCAAATCAATACATCTATACATTTGTATGGAGACTTATTATTTTTTCTCTCACGATCATTCTAGTCTCTTTTAACTCTATTAAAAAATTGATAGTAACTGAACGCTGTTTTATTCAATAAAAATATATTTTTTGTGTATATACATATATTACATGTGTATGTGTAAATTTTGTATGGTTTGTTTGGTTATATATTACACATACATCGAAAAAAATATAATTTATGCAATTCAATCGATAAAATTTTCTGTGTAAATTGTAGAAGAAATATCGGCCATTTTTGTATGAAAAGTATCAATCGGAAAGAGTAAATGAACGCGTTTTGAGGTGAATAGCTTAAATCGTAGAGTTTATGAACAAGCCTATAGTATTAGAATTTTAAAAAAAATCAGATTTAGTATTAATCAATTTGCGGTTTTCAATCGTTTAAAAATTAATATATATTTTTTCCACCATGATATCGCAATCACGAAATTGTCTATGGGATGGGACATATGTATAGTATGGGATATATCCTAAATAAAATAAACTAAATATTTTGTTGCTTTCATGTTTTGTTTTGGTTGTTTTATTTCATTTTATTGCACAATTTATTAAGTAATGCTTTTCATGAAATGCCGACGGCAGACGACGGCAAATGTCAAATTGAAAATACATGCATTTCAATGGCGGTGCTTTTTATGAATATTGGACGGCGGACTGACGGCGGACATTGATATTTTTTCTTCTATTGCCGTCGGCTGACCGTCGTCCAAACTTCATTTTTCATTTTATTTACATTTTATTTAATTTTTATGATTTAATTTCATAATAATAAAATATCCAGTTAATTTACAAACTAATAAAAAATGGAATTATTTAACAGCAATTGGTATTTATTATTAAATTTCGGTTTTTTTATCCAGGCAAAATAAATTTCAGAAAAAGCACATTTTTTTTTATATCACAAATATCATATTTGTGATAAATAAAATATTTTCATAGAAATCGAGGCTTTAGAAAAAGAAAAACAAGAGAAATGCATTTAAAAAGCACCAAGCCAAGTAATAACCGAACGCAGAGTTAACACCCCATGACACCCAATAAGGTGTCATATAACGCATCCTATTTTGACAGCGCACCAGTGCTAGTTCTAGGAGCAATAAACGAAAACGCTCAATAGCAATTTTTATTGGCTACAAAAATGCAGCGACCATTTTGCAAAAAAAAATTTTTATTGATGAAATTTGTTTTTAAAATGTAAATGCAATAATTTCGAAAATGATTTTCTAAATTTAAGAATTTATATTCTTAAGTGCAACAATTATTTCTTTTGCCATCCTCCTCATTTTTATTCATATCTATTTCTTGGTTACTTGTAAAAAGTCCTATGTTAAAATTTAAGCACAAATAATCTGTCGATTGGTATTCACGTAAGATGCGATCGATCATAAATATATATATGTATAACTCGATGTAAAAATAAATATACTACATATTTTCTTTTTCATTAGAATTGTAAACATTTATGGTCGCTGTTGCTTTTTCCAAGTTCGTATCCTTGAAACAAGATAAAATTGGTTCGGAATTAAAATGACATGTACCTCTTTGAGTATCTGACGGTGATGTATATTCATCTGCAAAACTTTCGATCGAACGACTTATTCTGTAAACATGTACACATGCAAAACACAAAAAAGTTACAAAAATATTAAGTTTGTTTCTAATTAAAACAATAATTCCCTACCGTGAATCACCTCTTCTTGTGTTATCGCACTTTAAAACCATCAAATTTACCGTTGCAGGTAATGTCACATTTAGATCCGTTGACGATGAACCAGATATTGAATGAAATTCTTTTTCATGTGCAGCGCTTTTAATTTTTTCTGTTTCTCTTACTAGTGTTGATTCGGTATTTATTATATCTTGCTGGTTTAATGTTGTTGTGGTTGTTGTTACTGTTATTTTATCTTTTGGTATACCGTTTAATAATTGTAATAAATTTGGTAATGTTGCACGTAAATCATTTTTTGTTAATCTTAACATATGTTTAAATTGTGATATATTTTGATTCAATAAAAATACGGCATATGCTAAGGTATCGGGTGGTGGTATAGTTCGACAATATAATGGGAATCTAAATTATGGTTGTAAAACAATTATACATTATCATTCATTAATATCATTAATATCATTGACGAATAAATAAAAAAAAATCGATTTTTCTTTTTCTACAAAATTAGTTTATTTATTTATTTTATCATTCGAATGCCAGATCATTTGAAAATAAAGAGCATTTCAGTATACATGACATTGAATCAGTATTTCTTTTTTTACTTGTTTCATAAATAGGATATCTATCTATTTCTATAATTCGATATCTATTTCTATAATTTGTCAAATGTATAATGGGAAGTTCAAAATCTTCGCGATTGGTGTGACCATAAAGTATGAATTTGGATTAGATTTGGAACGATACACGAAATAAATGGATTGCTCGTTTTGCATGACATCCAATTGTTTGAACTATTCTTGATTAATAATTTCGGACAAAAATCTTCTTACAAATCACGTTGCATCATAGATATGTAATATTCACAAATCCAAAGTAATTCTTAATTCTAATTTACTACAATTTTGCTCTAGTACTTTTTTTGTGTTTTACTCAACTTACTCTCGATATTGTTCCAATAAATCACGTACATCATCGCGTATTTTCGATGCTGATCCCTTATAAACAATTGTATTCCTATATAATACCAAAAAAAAAAATAATTGTAACTGTGAATTATTTAATATAATACACCAATAGACAATGAATTTACTTAACATACCGTAATGGAACATTTAAAATAATTGAGCACATTAATATTATATGGGCAACATAACCTAAGGCAACGCTTAACGCTGTCGGTGATTGAATCGATGAATATGATTCGGCATCTGGTAATACAATTCCATTTATTGTGTACACATTTGGATTTGATGAAAATGATTCTATGCAATAGATTTCTTTTAATGCGCGTAATAATTGTTGCCGACATTCATCGGTTAACATTAATAGACTATATAAATGTTCACGTTCCGATATCAATTTCTGTTGATTTTGTTGGTACAAGTCTTTATCACGTCTTAAACCTCTATAATTTGCCATTAACCATGATTCTTGTTCAATATTTTCATCGGATAATTGTGATAAATTTATTTCTAAACATCGTATTGAATGCTTAATACTATTTCGTTCGTGACACAACAATCGACAACGAAATCTGGCTGTCTCAATTTTTCGTCGTAATTCTTGGGATTTCATTAAAATTTCCGGTTTCGGTTGTTCGGGTTGTTGAAATAATAATCGATTTAACGTACGTCCCATAGACGGATTGCCTTGTGGACGACGTAACAACATCGTTGTTTTATTTGTAAACAGTTCTAAATTCAAACAAAATGCACTTTTCATACATATCTTATCCATTACCTCCTTTGCACTTTCACTTTTATATTTAATTTTCCGTTGTTTTTCTTGCAATGATAATAATTTTTCAACATTATAACTTGGCCGTATTTCACTTTTGTAGAAATTTTTTTCAATAAACCGTATTCTCAATAAATGTGTATCCTGATATTGATGATTTATTAATTCCTGATATTGATCAGTTGTTGATGATTTTACATCCACATTATACGTATTGTGGCGATTATTGCTGTTTATCGTCGACGGTGTTGATGACGACGAGGAACAAGTAGGTGAAGATTGATGATGATGATGATTATTTTCAATGTTATCATTCACTTTATTACTAATACTATCTACTAATAATAGTTTTTGACTATTATCATCCATTAATTTTAAATCTATTTTTTGATAATCTTTGTTTAACGAAATATTCGTATTCATTGAACTAAAATGTTGATTATTATTATTATCGCTACTTATATCTAAATGATCACAGTTATCTTCTTTTTGTTTGCATTGTTTTCGTTGATTATTGTTTAAATTTACATGTATCATTTCTTGTTGATCAATAGTTAAACCAATTGAATACAATTGCTTTGGTACATTTTGAGATGATAAACAATCGGCAGATGTAAAAAATCCACCATGCATTTGAAAAATTAATGAATTTTCTTTTAATTTTACGTCGGTACGTTTTGATATCGGTACTAGTCCAGAAAAATAAACTCCCCATAAAAATAACACTTTATCACAGGCTTCAATTTTTAAATGATGATCCTCGTCATTGGATTTGTTATTATTTAGTCGTAATGATGATGTTGATGTTGGTGGTAAATTTGTTTTTGTTGATATTTGTAACAATGTTTTCTCGGAATTTTGTTGTCCCAGTGGAACATTAATAACCCTTGAACTTTGCCATACACGCACACAAATACATTTGGCTGTCGATTTAATTATACTTTGACAATGTATATCCGGCCATATCACATTTTTCGGTGTTTCTAATTTTTCACTTGTAAAAAATGGAGCTGACATGGATGTCAAATGTAATGTATAATAAAGACTGGTCTTTGCATCACATACAATATTATGGCCAGATATTTGTATTAAATTCCGTAAACGTAATTGTTGAGATATCAATGGTGACCAATCTCTGCATCTCGGACGATCAAACATTTTCTATTATAAATAACGAATATAATTTAGTATTTGAAATTTAATCATTTAGAAATACACAGAGTATTCATAAAAAAATATGATTACTCCCTTATCATAATGTTTTTAATAATTCAGCCAATTAAACCTTATCAATGTATATGGAAAACAATAACAAAATAACACAACTCGTATTTTACAAAATTGATAAATCAATTTGTTCACAAAATTATTTTGGCAAACAAATTTGAAACATTAAAATGTTTTTACATCATCAGCGAGTTTATGTGCTACTGCTACAACTTATGCGCACAAACACAAATAGTGGCAAATTTTTATCGACATAAACGTATCTATCTTAAGGTGCATTTAAACAACTCGTGTACTTGCCGAATATCCTCCATTTTTATTCGTACTCAAATATTCGCTTAAGTAATGCTTTTCATGAAATGCCGACGGCAGACGACGGCAAATGTCAAATTGAAAATACATGCATTTCAATGGCGGTGCTTTTTATGAATATTGGACGGCGGACTGACGGCGGACATTGATATTTTTTCTTCTATTGCCGTCGGCTGACCGTCGTCCAAACTTCATTTTTCATTTTATTTACATTTTATTTAATTTTTATGATTTAATTTCATAATAATAAAATATCCAGTTAATTTACAAACTAATAAAAAATGGAATTATTTAACAGCAATTGGTATTTATTATTAAATTTCGGTTTTTTTATCCAGGCAAAATAAATTTCAGAAAAAGCACATTTTTTTTTATATCACAAATATCATATTTGTGATAAATAAAATATTTTCATAGAAATCGAGGCTTTACGCGTTTACACACGACAAATATTCTTCAAAATACTTTCTGTGCATACTGGTCCGAATATTTGTTCGTTGAACGGATTATATGTGTGTGTGTAACTTTAAATAATGATTTTATTTGTTTTTCATTTTTGTTTGGTTAGATTTTTGTTTAGATATGTGTTTTGTGTTTAGAAAAAAAATTGTATTAATTTAATTATTAAACAAAACCAACAAAATAAATCTAAATGAAAAAAAAAACTGAAATAACATTTTCTAAAAGCACTTACTAATACAGTTTAAATTATGTATACATATATATGCTCACTCGCGATTAGTGTAAATAGGTTCACGAGTAGCTTTGCGAATACGAAAAAATCGCGTCACTCGCGAACATTTTCCATCAAGCACGGGTAAATTGAAATGATCGTGCGAGCATACGAGTACACGGTATACACACATCGCGATGTATGGCGATGAGAGGATATTCGGCAAGTACACGAGTTGTTTAAATGCACCTTTATGCAAATAATTTGTTTGAAAATTGCCATGCCTAGAAAGATAGCATGATAAAATAACGCACATATAAACGCAATTTATGCAATGAGCATGCCAGAACATAACCGATAACAATTTATTCTTAAAATCTTGTGTCTTGTGTATCTTGTCTTTAGTGAAAGAGTTAAGATACAACTTTAAAATTTATTTTATTAGTAATTTAATTTTTTTAATTTTATTTCTCCCTGTATATATAACGTATTGATAACAATAATTGAAAAAGTTTAATAAAAATTAATTTTCGAATAGCATAAGTATAACAACACATAAACGGCAATCAACTTTGCATAAACTGTGGAAATAGCGCATAAACGACATGTCCATCTTATGCAGAGAAGATGCTCAGCGGCGCATATACTCGCTGAACGTCTTTTGTGGATCCGGTTTGTACTAAAAATAAAGCCCGTTCTATTACTATGTCTACACGGTGTAATAATCATCCAATGATTATTATATTGGGCATTTTCGTTTATTCCACTTGTGTTAACACAAACGCACAAGTGACACAAATACGTTTTTTTATTGCACTTGTGTTACTTGTGTTATATGACACATGTTCGAAAATACCTCTACTTAGCACTTGTGTTGACACAAATTGCCCTGTCTATTTTGTAGGAGCACCATCGCCCTGTGTGAGATTGTTGTTGCTTTATCGTCACTATAACATTTTCACATATAAAGCGCATTTGTAAACAAAATTAAACACAAGACTATTTTATAATATTCGAACACAGAGCTAGCACATGTAAATGTTATATCGCGTTCGCATGTTTGAGAGCGCACAAGTGCATGGCACAAGAGGAATAAACGAAAATGCTCAATATAATAATCATAGGATGATTATTAGACACTCCGTACGTTCAATCGATAACAAAATTCAACATAATGTCGCATAATGTAACAAAATTCGTTCATACGGTCGTTATCGGTGTTGAATCGACAACGGCATTTGTCGTTCATAGTGCAAATTTTTCAACATTTTTCAACATTTTTCAAACACGGTTTAGGAGTGTATTTGGATATTGCTACAAATGTCATTTGATGTCTTTTTAATATTATTGCAAAGTGAAGCGTTGATGAGTTTTTTAATAATAATTTAATTGAATAAATTGGTAAGTCGAATATTATTTTTATTAATTTTTTTCTAATATTATTTTTCAAACAAAATAAACACAAATTTAATGTTTTAACTTATATTTAACTGTAATTAATTAAAATTTTTTGTTTTAAATTAATTTGAAAGAAAATGGATAAAAACACTACTTTATGCATTGTTAATGGGAAATATTTGCAAAAGCAAAACATGATTGCTGCATATGGTTCTGGTAGGCAACACCAAAAACATTAATTTTTTTACATATATTATAAAATAAAATATTATAATATAAAATATTAATAATAAGAAAAATTAATAAAACTTTCTTCCTATAAAACACGTTTATTGAATTTATTTCATTTATTTATATACTTTACTTTTAACATTTGTAGCATAATTCAACAAAAATCGTTCAATGCAATCGGTGTTCAAATTTGTTGTGACGTCATTTTTCTCACAACAAAATTGAACACCGGCACTGGCACTATGAACGCATGGCGTGTAGACATAGTATCAGAAGTTGAGTTTATGTGCGGACTTATTGTGTCCGGACACAATATGCCGATTTTTTTTGTATGTAACTTATGTGCCCAAAATTATTTTATGGACTAAATTGTATGTTATTTATGTGCTAAATTTTTTTCGACGAAAGCATAACCTTCATTTTTATTGTTGTTTTGTGTTTATCGCGTTTTTTTTAGTGTTGGTCGTTTATCATTATTTTTTAAATACATTTATTCATTTAATGTCAAGATAAAATTTTTAATTTAAGTATCGAACATACTGTCGAAAACGACGAAACGAATTCAAATAGAATGCATGCATTCTGATGTAAACGAATATACTACCGAAACGAGCGTGCGATGTTTTTCTATTTCTTTTCGGTTTCGAAGGTAAATGGAAATGATTCTATTTTTCATTCGTTTTTTTACATTTGTGTTGATGCATTTAGTATAATTTCTGTATTTTTTTTATGTGAGTGTGTAAAATTAAATAGAAAAATAAACAAATTAAATAAAAATATAAAATTGCCGACAGTTTTTTTTTTTTTTTGTAAATTATTTATTATTACTATTTATTTTTTAATTTATATGTTATCGTGATCATTGTATTAATTTTTTAGGAACCTTATAAACAAAAAAAGTTACCTTGATATGATGATATGTGAAATTAATGTTTATATATACAATTTTTGCACTGAATTATTTATCTGAATCCTGTTTTAATTATTTTGTTTTTATTTGTTTATTTCTTCATTAACACATAACCCATATGAAATATATTTATTAACAAATCAATTCAAGAAAATCTTATTATCTGAACTATTTAAAAAAAAAATGAGGTTAAATCAAAAAAACTATTTAAAAAAAAATGAGGTTAAATCAAAAAAACATTCCGTCGTTTTCGACAGTATGTTTTCATGCGTTCGATGCTTTCGTTTTCGTTTCGTCGTTTTCGACAGTATGTTCGGCCCTTTAATAATTTAATTTATTAATTTTGGATTTAATAATATAAATTCTATATCAGAATGTGAATGAGGTTATGTTTTAGTCACAAAAGTGGTTGTTTGCATTTATGTGCGTAAAAAAACGGACTTAATAAGTCCGGACTTGAAAAAACCATCTTTTTTTCTGGTTTTCTTTAGTCGACAGAAAAGTTAAAAAACTTTATTTATGTGCGTTATGTCGGACAATTTCAGTCGATTTTTTGGGTCCGACATAACATTTTTTTAGGCACATAAACTCAACTAATAAGTCCGGACTTGAAAAAACCATCTTTTTTTCTGGTTTTCTTTAGTCGACAGAAAAGTTAAAAAACTTTATTTATGTGCGTTATGTCGGACAATTTCAGTCGATTTTTTGGGTCCGACATAACATTTTTTTAGGCACATAAACTCAACTATAGTAACTTTATGATACTAATGTCGTTTTTTTACATTATCATCATTTTTTATAAAAAAATATTGTTTTTTCTTTTGAACATTTAATAGATAGCATTACTACTGGGAACTAAAATAAAAGTTGTTTTTATAATATCAAATTAAATAATTTTTTAACAATAAAAATTGTACACAAATGAATGCTAAATGAAATTTTCAAAACTTTTCATTTAGTATCTAAACATTAGCAACTAAATTAGTAACTATCGAAATTTTTGTTTGGAAAACGGCCTCACTATAATAATTACAGGGTATACTTATTACATCGTGTAGACGTAGTATAGACTAAATTGTATAAAAAAATTAAATAAATAATTAATTCAATCATAAACAAATAAATTTGAAATTATTTATTATATATGGAAAACCCACCATTGATACAAACGTTTGGTGGACGTGCGGTTGCGCCCGGCGAGCGTGCCGTAGAAGCCGAAAAAATTGCCACCGTACAAAATAAAAAGATTATTTTAGGACCTGGATTACGACGTCTAGGTGATCGGGTATTCGTATGCAAAGCGGGGATATTAAAAATGAGACAACCAAATACGTTTTGGATTGATAATTATCAAAAACGCTATGTACCGAGTCGTGGTGAATTGGTAATTGGTTGTATTGTTCAAAAATCCGGTGATATTTTTCGTGTTGATATCGGCAGTAGTGACACAGCATGCCTATCATATTTGGCGTTCGAAAATGCAACGAAAAAAAATCGTCCCGATGTAAATGTTGGCGATTTACTATATGCTAAATTAATGGTGGCTAACAAAGACTTTGAATCGGAATTGGTATGCGTCGATTCCTTAGGTAAAAAAGGAAAACTCGGTTTGTTAGATGGTGGTGGTTTTGTATTTAATTGTAGTATAAATTTGGTTAGGAAAATACTAAATGAAAATTGTCCATTATTACAATCAATACAAAAAGAAATGCACGTACCAATGGAAATTGTGGTTGGCATGAATGGACGTATTTGGATAAAAACAAAAAATGTGCGTGATTCTATAGCAATTAGTAACGCAATTTTGGCCACGGAAAACATACCAAATGAAGATATTCCCAAAGTATGTGACAATATATCATTTTTATTTTCTGGAATTGTTTAAGGAAACAAATTTTTATTGCATATTAACTTTAAGCGAAAGCAAAAGGAAGAATACATTATATTATTTTCTAAATTGGTTTTTTTGTTATTGTTATTAAATTTTTAGTGAATATGAAGTTAAGCACACCTACGCTGACTTTAATACATGGTGTTTCTTAGTTTTGATCAAATTGTTTTTTTTTTTATTTATTTGCTAATTTTGAAGTGCAATATATGGGAGATTGCATGTCAAAATTAGCAAAAAAAATAAAAATAATCAATTTGATCAAAGATAAAAACACACCAACAGTATGACTCTGTATAGGGGTTGTCGCAACGAGTCGTATAACCCGGCAGGGTTAACTGATCTTTCCACCCGAAGATTGGTAAACCTCTGACTGAAATTGCTAAATTGCATAACAGCCTAAATTTTTAAAATAATAGATAAAGTAGTATATATATATATACTACTTTAAGCATTATAACACCGGACACCTTCTATTTTATCCGTATGTTCGATTTTGAAATGCCGAGAAAGGACATTTAACAATAATTATTTAATCCTTCTAATTTTGCACTCTGTGGTGTAAATGATAAATATGCCAACCTAAAATTCTTACAAAATTTCGGGGTCGTGGGTTCGAATTCTACTGAAGACATAAAATATGTTTTGTGTATTCGGTTATATTTCGAATGTGAATTTTAACACAGAGTTGATTTTCCCCTTGCGGACACCGTAAAAGCCACAAATTAAGTAACTAATAACAGAAGGCTGTTGTTGGACGCTAAAACCAGATTGTTGGTTGTATAGCGAAAAATTTATTTTTATTATTTTTTTTATTAATGCCCACAACGATTCTATTGGACATAAATCGGGGCTTGAAGATGTTCATTTCTAAAAGTGGCTTTCTAAACAAATTTCTTTAGCTTCCAACCAGTCCTTAGTTGCTTTAGCGGTTTGTGGTAGAGCAACATCTTATTAAAATGTATATTTGATGTTTGAATATAATTCAATAGTCGTAGTCGTAGTCGATCACGGTGGAATGCTTTTCTGTGAATTACTCGATTAGCGGAATCACCAATAATACCGCCAAATTTACATTCATCACTAAATATAATGCTATATATCCAATTGCCGCGGAACTCAAAATTGTTTATTGTTTTCTATTTTACAAAACAATTGAAAGGGGCTTTGATTTGGGCTGAAAAATTATTAGTGATATTATTATTAGGGGACACACAATGTTTAACAATGTTTAAAATATGTCTTTATTTTTATCTTATATTCATAGTTCGGTTTATGAATACATTGCCTTGTTTCCTTTCGTGCGACCGACCACTTTTTGGATTGCTGTTGACCATTTTAGAGTTATATCACTCACAGCAGTTCTCCCATTGCTTCACAGTTGAGTTTATCACGATCAGTAACATTAGATTTTCCGCCATTTTTTGTGACTCAAATGAACGAGTTAAACGATATTTTATTTAAATATCAGATAAGGTAGACTTACAATTAGCTACATTAAGTTCTTTATGAATATTTCGTATTATTCTTATTAATAATAATATTAAAAAGAAACATACGGTCCCGATTTAGGTTCAATAGAATCGTGGTGGGCATTAATAAAACAAAGTAAATAGATGATATGAAAGTTACAATTGAAGGAGTGAAGAATTTAAAGGAAAAATCATTGAAATGAGGAATACAAAAAAACTGGATGAATGCAAAAATTTAGTAAATACTGTCTGAAAGAATGGAGGCTATCATAAAGTCCAAGGGAGGTGTTATAAAGGAGATTGTAGTGGCGTATAATATACGTGTCCGATATTATAATGGCCCAATTTTTTTTTTGTTAAATTGAATCATTTTGAAATAAATTCCATAACTAATTGCATTTAAAAGTTTTTTTAATTCGGTCTGCGCAATTATTTAACTAAAACCATCATTTTATGATATAAAATTAGAAGGATTAAAAAATTATTGTTTAAAGTCGTTTCTCAGCACCTCAAAATCGAGCATACGGAATAGAAGGTTTCCGATATTATAATGGTTAAAGTAGTATATAAAAAGACGTTGATTTTATTTCTACAGCATTTAATAAACATTTTAATTTTTTTATTCTTTTTGTTTGGTTTTTCAAAAGTTTATAACCAATGATATCCTAAAATTAATTATTAGTAAATATATTTTAAATATTTGATAACTGGCTAAATTATTTTTTGATTTAAACGCAAAAAATAACGGTATTGCACAAATAAAATTAGTTAATTTTTTTTTCTCGTTTACTGTGTTGTGATCAACATAAGATCATTGTAGTTTATCATCGAGATAGACAAAATACAAAATACCAAACGATTACTACCATCAAAATCTATTGTGGATTACGGAAATTTTTACCGGCGAACTTAGCATTCGCTCCAAGTTCTTCTTCGATACGTAATATTTGATTGTATTTTGCCAAACGTTCGGAACGGCAAGGTGCACCTGTTTTAATTTGACCAGTGCTAAGGCCAACAACCAAATCCGCGATAAAAGTATCTTCAGTTTCACCTGAACGATGTGATACCATAGTACCCCAACCATTTGATTTTGCCAATAAATGTGCTCTAATTGATTCGGATACCGTACCAATTTGATTGACTTTCAATAATAAACAATTACATGCTTTTTTATCGACTGCCATTTGAATACGTTTTGGATTTGTTACAGTTAAATCGTCACCAACAATTTGAATTTTTGTATTGGCGGTCATATTTGTCCATGCATCCCAATGATCTTGATCAAAGGGATCTTCAATGCTAACCATTGGAAAATTTTGAATAAAATCTTGATATAAATTTGTTAATTTTTCCGGTGATAACCATGCGGCTTTGTCACTGTTTGGATTTTTGAAATCCAAATCATAAACACCATCTTTATGGAATTCGGAGGCGGCTACATCCATGCCAATTTCAACTTTACCAGTATATCCAGCTTTAGAGATAGCATCTTGAATTAAATCCAATGCATCTTTATTATTTAAAATATTTGGCGCAAAACCACCTTCATCGCCGACAGCCGTTGCATCCAACCCGAATTTCGTGTTAATTACCTTTTTCAAATGATGATAGACTTCGGAACCGATTTTCATAGCATCAGTAAACGATGTAGCACCAGTTGGAAAAATCATAAACTCTTGCATGGCCAATTTATTACCAGCATGACTGCCACCATTGATTACATTAAATGCAGGAACTGGTAGAATAATATTTTTATTACCAGCCAAATCAGCAATATGTTTATATAATGGTAGCCCCTTTTTAGCGGCACCCGCTTTACAGCATGCCAATGAAATACCAAGAATAGCATTTGCACCGAATTTCGATTTATTTTCGGTCCCATCCAATTTAATCATGAAATCATCAATTTCATTTTGTTTTGTTACACACAAACCGGATTTTATCAATTCAGGTCCAAGTGTATTGTTGATATGACCAACCGCCTGCAAAACACCTTTACCGTGATAGTTATTTTTTTCATTATCACGTAGTTCTAAGGCTTCATGGACACCAGTCGATGCACCCGATGGTACCGCTGAACGATATAATCCAGTGTCAGTTGTAAGATCAACTTCAACTGTTGGATTACCACGAGAATCAAATATTTGACGTGCAAGAATTGATTTAATAGTCATTTTTGATCTGTAAATAAAATATTATTGAATAAATTAATATATAACAATGAAATTTGATTATAAAAATTTTATTACATAAAATGATGAATATAATCCGATTATAACACAATTCAAATTAAATTATCCACAATTGTTTGTTTATATGATATGATTTTATTTTAAAATTAACTACAATTTTCTCGGTATAGCATATACGATATACAATTATTATACAAAAACGAATGACCTCTGTATGCTTGCAAAGGTCGTTTATTTTTTTTACTTTAAATAGGTATATAAAGTGTGAAATTAATCGTAGACATAAAACCCAACTATTTTAATAAATTATCAAAATATATATTTTAAGTGCAATGCTGATAAGATCATTAAAAAAATGAACTAATGGAAATCAAGAAATAACTTTTATCGGTAATCCATTGGTGGGAATAATCAATAGAATAAACCTACGCATGAATGTGTATATGCAAAAAATAGATATAGTGTAATTGCAAAAAAGAAAGTGTTAAAATGAAAACCGGTACATTTTATTTATTAAAATAAAATCTATTTACGGAATTTTAAAATTGTGATGAGTCTTGCAATTTCAATTTTATTAATTTTTTTCAATTCTTATTAGTTAAGCCTCGATTTCTATGAAAATATTTTATATATCAAATTATTATATATGTGATATATAAAAAAAATGTGCTTTTTCTGAAATTCATTTTGCCTGGATAAAAAAACCGAAATTTAATAATATATACCAAATAATTCCATTTTTTATTAGTTTGTAAATTAACTGGATATTTTATTATTATGAAATTAAATCATAAAAATTAAATAAAATGTAAATAAAATGAAAAATGAAGTTTGAGCCACGGTCAGCCGACGGCAATAGAAGAAAAAATATCAAAGTCCGCCGTCAGTCCGCCGTCCAATATTCATAAAAAGCACCGCCATTGAAATGCATGTATTTTCAATTTGACATTTGCCGTCGTCTGCCGTCGGCATGTCATGAAAAGCATTACTTTAGCAAATAAGAAATAATCGATTTTTTACTTGAGAAAATCAATGTGACGAACCAAATGTTTTAATTAAAATTTACTTACAATAAACGAATAATGATTTAATATAAATTATTTTTATTTGATATAACTATTTTTAATTAAAATAATTAGTAAACCAAAAAAAAAATTGCACAATGCACACAAACGTTAAATGAACGTGATACGTGTACGTGAAGTGAAACGAGTGAAGTGATGGTAACTGGTACGTTTCATGTACGTTGTAAATGGATCGTTGTAAATTTAATTTTTCATTTGCGTACGTGTGAGTAAAAAAACTAAAAAGAGTAAAGGACCGAACATACTGTCGAAAACGACGAAACGTAAACGAAAGCATCGAAAGCATGAAAACATATGTCGAAAACGACGGAATGTTTTTTTGATTTAACCTCATTTTTTTTAAATAGTTTTTTTGATTTAACCTCATTTTTTTTTAAATAGTTCAGATAATAAGATTTTCTTGAATTGATTTGTTAGTAAATATATTTCATATGGGTTATGTGTTAATGAAGAAATAAACAAATAAAAACAAAATAATTAAAACAAGATTCAGATAAATAATTCAGTGCAAAAATTGTATATATAAACATTAATTTCACATATCATCATATCAAGGTAACTTTTTTTGTTTATAAGGTTCCTAAAAAATTAATACAATGATCACGATAACATATAAATTAAAAAATAAATAGTAATAATAAATAATTTACAAAATAATTTTACAAAAAAAACTGTCGGCAATTTTATATTTTTATTTAATTTGTTTATTTTTCTATTTAATTTTACACACTCACATAAAAAAAATACAGAAATTATACTAAATGCATCAACACAAATGTAAAAAAACGAATGAAAAATAGAATCGTTTCTATTTACCTTCGAAACCGAAAAGAAATAGAAAAACATCGCACGCTCGTTTCGGTAGTATATTCGTTTACATCAGGATGCATGCATTCTATTTGAATTCGTTTCGTCGTTTTCGATAGTATGTTCGATACTTAAGAAAACGAAAACGAAAATTAAATATCTCAAAAATTTTCGTTGTCAAATATAGATTTCATATAACATGTCTTGTTCACGTGCAGTCGTAGTGTAGTGAAGTGAATTATGAACTACGTTTATATATTACTGTTCACGTGATACCGCGGTATTGTAATTCATAACCTCTAACTTTGGGTTTATTTTTGGCGGTAGAATGAATTTTTTTTTTTCATTCCAATTATTGTGTTTAATACTTTGCTGTAAATAATTATTTAAATATTTTTGTAATATTTGTTAATTATTTTTATAAATCTTTAATAAAATACGCCAAAAATTAGGGATTATATAATGACTACACTACGAAATCTGTTCACGTGGTGCGTAGTGGATTTTCAAGTTCACTACGAACCGCCAAAATCAAACGTAGTACATAATTCACTACGCATCGTGTTCACGTGGTAGATTTACAAGTACGCTACACTACATTACGCCTCCACGTGAACAAGCTAATAGATATAATAGTTGAGTTTATGTGCGGACTTATTGTGTCCGGACAATATATGCCGATTTTTTTTGTATGTAATTTATGTGCCCAAAATTATTTTATGGACTAAATTGTATGTTATTTATGTGCTAAATTTTTTTCGACGAAAGCATAACCTTCATTTTTATTGTTGTTTTGTGTTTATCGCGTTTTTTTAGTGTTGGTCGTTTATCATTATTTTTTAAATACATTTATTCATTTAATGTCAAGATAAAATTTTTAATTTAATAATTTAATTTATTAATTTTGGATTTAATAATATAAATTCTATATCAGAATGTGAATGAGGTTATGTTTTAGTCACAAAAGTGGTTGTTTGCATTTATGTGCGTAAAAAAACGGACTTAATAAGTCCGGACTTAAAAAACCATCTTTTTTTCTGGTTTTCTTTAGTCGACAGAAAAGTTAAAAAACTTTATTTATGTGCGTTATGTTGGAAAATTTCAGTCGATTTTTTGGGTCCGACATAACATTTTTTTAGGCACATAAACTCAACTATTAGTTACTAGATCGCCAGTCTCATTTTCTTTTCATTGAAAATTTGAAAAATAAAATACGAACATTACATTATTGATATATATATATAAAACAATAAAATAAAACAGCTGGTGGTGATTTTGAAGCGCCAAGTTTTGTAATTTTTTAAATTTAAATTATGTATTTTGTATTATTCAAAATTATAAAATATATAATAAAATAAATACGATTAATTTGATAAGTTATGTAATGAACTTTGAAAGTGAAATTCTAAACATTTTAATTTTATTTTTCAATAATATATAAAAAATAAATATAAATCAAAAAAATATATAACCAAAATAAAAAACAAAAATGGTGTAATATATTATATATATATATATTATTATTTATAAGATTTATTTTAATAAATGGAAACAATAATTATTTTAATATATTAAAAAAAACAGAAAAAAACACACTTTTTCACAAACCGAAATTTATAAAATGTAAACAATGAATAATATTTCCAAGAATTATATATAAACAAATCGGTCCGATCACCACCAGCTGATTTATTTTAAGAAAATGAGTGAAATAAATTATCAGATGTTCATTTAAATCAGAAATTTATTTCTGAATTAACTATAAATAAAATTCTTTTCGGTGCAAATAAAATGCGAAATTGTTACATATCTAAAAAACGATAGTCAAACATTCTGATTTTTGGATGAACTCACTAATTCACTGTGTTCTGTATGTTAAACGAACATACGAACAAAATATATACGAATCTAAATCCATGTATACTTAAAAATAAATCATATATGTGTATATTCATGTATTCATATATTCATATAAAAAAACAGCAGCGAACTTAACTCACACTGTTCGCTTTAGCCTCGATTTCTATGAAAATATTTTATTTATCACAAATATGATATTTGTGATATAAAAAAAAATGTGCTTTTTCTGAAATTTATTTTGCCTGGATAAAAAAACCGAAATTTAATAATTGCTGTTAAATAATTCCATTTTTTATTAGTTTGTAAATTAACTGGACATTTTATTATTATGAAATTAAATCATAAAAAATTAAATAAAATGTAAATAAAATGAAAAATGAAGTTTGGACGACGGTCAGCCGACGGCAATAGAAGAAAAAATATCAATGTCCGCCGTCAGTCCGCCGTCCAATATTCATAAAAAGCACCGCCATTGAAATGCATGTATTTTCAATTTGACATTTGCAGTCGTCTGCCGTCGGCATTTCATGAAAAGCATTACTTTTGGGTTTGGTAAATAAATTATTTATGTATACGGCAAGCGTATAAAGTATTACAACAATAAACTATTATATACCACCATAAAATTTAAAGGGAAATTTTGTTTCCATATACGAAATTTTAACTCAACTAGGTTCTGTTTTATCACAGAACACAGTTGAGTCAAATTTCATACCTACTCATCAAATCAAGTATGAATGCTTGTGTATATATGAGATGATTTTGTTTTAATTTAAATGATCATATTGTTCATTTGATTGAAATTCGTCTCAAATATTCATTTATCTTTTTCTTTGCATTCATTATTTTCTTATAAATTGATTTAACTTCGCTTTTATATTAACAATTTTATTATTAATAATTGTTGTACTGCTTTTCAAATATTCCAAGTGTTTTTTTCAAAACAATTTGATTTTCAATTTTATTTTCATTTGTTTATTATTATTATTATTCCACCATACAATCCACTGATTTTCAAATATTCCAAGTGTTTTTTTCAAAACAATTTGATTTTCAATTTTATTTTCATTTGTTTATTATTATTATTATTCCATTATTTTCAATTCTGCCCTAAAATCAAAGGCATTGTTTATAAATAAAAGAATATCATAAATATGGAGGAAACACTTCTAGACAATTGCGTGATAAGTAGCTTGAAGAAGCAATCTTTTTGTTCACGCAGCATTGAGGACAAGAATGCAATTTTGCGTGAAGGAAGGCCAATGCCAGAACTTCCTGATTTAAAGACGTTGTGCTCTTCCAAACGACAAACGTTTACTCGAAGTTTTAATACCAGCAATTACAAAACAACTGAATGGCTTACTGGCAGTTCCGTGAAAAATAAGCTATTTTGCTGGCCATGTATTTTATTTTTTAAACATGCAGACCGTTGCGTTTGGAACTTTGAAGGATTCGATGATTTTAATCATTTAAGTTCAGGTATATCCAAACACGAGAAGTCAAAAAATCACATTGCAAATGCTTTGGCATTTAAAACATTTGGCTTTATACGATTGGATTTAATGTTGGATCAACACGCTCATATCTCGATGATCAGACACAATGAAATTTGTTAAAAAGAACCGACATATTTTAAAAATGTTGATAGATGTTGCTACATTTTTGGGGACACAGGATCTAGCTTTTAGAGGACGCGGTGAAAGTGAAGAATCTGTAAATCGTGGAAATTATGTAGAGATGTTACATTTTATATCACAGATTCACGAACCCTTGCAAAACCATTTGAAAGACGCAACCATTTTTCGAGGAACTTCATCGGCGATTCAAAACGATTTGATTCATAGTATCGGTAATGTAATGCTGAATGCAATTCATAAAGAGATTAATGAATGCAAATTTGTGTCAATCATGCTAGATGAAACATTGGATATCTCGCGAAGAGCCCAATTATCTTTTGTGTTTCGTTATGTTTTAAATGGTGAAATACAAGATCGATTGCATGGTTTATCATTAATGGCAATAGAAAAACGTTTAATGAAACAACTTCAATCGAAAGAGACGTTTCATGATGAGGTAACGCAGCAATTTATAACAAAATGTAGAAGAGCCGATTTCATATATAAGGAATAATATAGTATCATTCCTGATATATTCAATACATATGGTCAATTTATTTTAATTTTTTTACATTTCGGGAAATACATTTTTTGATTTTGCTATTATTGCTATTACTATTTTTAATTATGATTATGATAATAAATAATTTTATTAATTTGTACTGAAAATTTGCCATATATGGTATCATAAATCATTCTACACCCCCTGATATATAGATTGATGTGTTAATTAAAACTTATTAAACAGAACGACTCAATCTAACTACTAGGATTCGCCACTGACATACACATGTAATATATGTATATACACAAAAAATATATTTATATTGAATAAAACAGCTACTATCAATTTTTTAAGTAATTTATAAAAAACCGTATAATGCGTAAAATGTGTAAATGAACAAGGCATATGAGATTTATTTGGCATTTTCGATCGCCATTTTAGGAAAATTTGAGTGATATTTGTCAAATTAATACATCTATACATTTTTATGGTGGCTTATCAATTTTTCTCTCACGATCTTTCTAGTCACTTTTAATTCTATTGTTCCATTGAAGGAAAAAAATCAATTTTTTTTGATCTAGATCATGGTATAAATACTATGGCCGTTTTCCAAACCAAAATTTCGATAGTTACTAATTTAGTTGCGAATGTTTAGATACTAAATGAAAAGTTTTGAAAATTTCATTTAGCATTCATTTGTTTAAAATTGTTGTTGTTAAAAAATTACTTAATTTGATATTATAAAAACAAATTTTATTTTAGATCACAGTAGTAATGCTATCTATTAAATGTTCAAAAGAAAAAACAATATTTTTTTATAAAAAATTATGATAATGTAAAAAAACGACATTAGTATCATAAAGTTACTACATTAGCAACGATGGTTATAATGCTATTGCTAAATGCTTGATTCCCCTCCATTTATGTCAAATATTTAGTAATTAGCATCCCAAATTTTCGTTTGGAAAACGGCCTATAGGTATGCTCGATATTTGTTGATGTTCGCCATTTTTCACTTTTCTGACGTCACTGTGGGTTTTTATTTTATTGTGCTTATGTTTATTATGGTTTATTACGCATTGAAAAAAAAATTTTTCACTCAGAGTGACATCATACAAAATTGTATATCAGCTGTCAAGCATACCTATAGTCTTTATACCATGGATCTAGATCAAAAAATAATAATCTGGATTTTTAGTTGGATTTGCCCCTATATTTACCAACTCCAATACAATTAATGTAAAACTCTCAAACAAAATTTTTTTTTATATAAGCCCGCTTACACAATGAAAACTTTTCTAAAAAACTTTTCAAAAAAAAAAGTTAAAAGCATAGAAATCAATGCAACCTTGCACAACGAAAAACTTTTCATTTTTTTTTCAAAAAAGTTAACTAACTTTTAACTTTTGAGTAAAATTATTTTTATGAAGTTGGTTGCGAAGGAAATATTTACTTGTTGTTGTTGTTTTTTTTGTTGAATAGATTATTGAAGTTAGTTGCTGAATACATCGAAATACAAAACATTTATGTTCATTGTGCAAGGTATAAAAATGATAAATTAAAAGTTTTTTAGAAAAGTTTTCATTGTGTATTTTCATTGTGGGCTCAAAAATGCTTTGTAAATTTTTCTTGTTATAAATAAAAACATATGTTATTGTATATTTATAAATATAAAATCAAGACAAAAAAAAAATCAATCTTTAATTTTGTTCGATTGAAAAGTAAAAATCTGGATTTTCCCCTACAGATCAAAAAAATCAATGGAAAACAACATAACATCTGCACAATTTGTAAAGGGTCTATTGACTCATGTCATGTGGATTTTATCGGTGAATAAAAAAGAAAAAATTTGTGTAATTTTTAATTAATATTTAATTGCAAAAACTATAACACGCATTACAAAAAAATGCACACTACATATTATAGTTTTTTTTTTATTTTTTATATTTTACAGCTATGTAAACACAAAAAGTTAGCATTGGCATTATTTGAAAAAAAAAACAACTGAATTATAATATAATTACGGTTGATAGACGTTTTTTATTTAAATTTAAAAAAAAATCCATTTAGAAATTAAATTTAAAAACATATGACGATAGACGGAAAAGACATTTGAGTTATTACACCGAGAATTACTCAAAAAATAATTATTAGTGATTTTAACGTATTCAATAATATATAAAAAAAAAGCATATAAATAAAATTCCATAAACATATACCGTAGGTCCGACATTTATCGGGGGAATAAAGCCGCCGAAAATTAAATTTGAATAACATAAACACTCTTATGTTCTTGGTTTTTTATTATGACTATTGAATTGGGTATGTCCCTCAATACCGACACTACATCGTGAAGCAACATCTTTTTGTGGCGGTGTGGCTGCCACTCCTGCTGCTAATTTTGGCGATGTTATTAAATTATTTTCATCACTTGAACGTTTTCGATTTTGATAGGTTGGCGATTTTTGTTTTAAACATTCAACATCGTCGAATATTATTTGTGCACCACCGCCCATAGTCGGTATAACATTGCCTTTATACAATCGCGTTTCCAATTCACCATCGGTATCCGCCTGTTGCGATACTAAACAATATTTTGACGCCTTGGAATTAGTAAAATCTTTTACATCTGTTAATTTTGTTATTGATTTACGATTTTTATAATGCGGTTGTAATATTGTACCCAATGGTACGGGATTCGTGGCACGATGTTCTAACCAACAGTTATCGGTGGATTTTGAACGACGATGGCGTGTATTCGCCACAACAATTCCCTATTTAATAATAATAAATTTAATATTAATTACTAATTATATATTTATTAATTAGGTTTTTTAGATTTACCCTAGACCGATGCGTTGCAATTTCCGATGAAGATATTTCGGTTGTTCCTACAACAGCCGACGCTGTTTGTGGACGATTTTTGTGTAATTGCATTGATGTTGGAATGCTATCAACACTATTTGCATTTATTATTTCCGTTACCAATTTTAATTTCTGTTCTTTGGCACGAATACGATCCTTAAAATTAAAAATAAAAAAATTCTCGTTAAAAATAGTACGTCTAATTACTAAAACACCTAAAATATTATTCCCAGTGTATATCATCGTTTGAAATAAAATTGTCTCATTATGTTGTGATAAACGAATAAACGGAACATGGATAGATTTGATGGAAATAAAATTAAGGAAATACCTGCATTTGATGTTTTTGTTCCAATAATTTGGTTTCCAATTCTTTATTCATTTTATCGGTAGCCACTGCCATTTTTGATGTGTATTTTTTCTTTTGTTTTTCTTTTTCCAATTCCTTCTGAGATAGTAAATATGATTTTTGACTTAATTGATCTTGTAATTCATTTATTAATTCATCACGATCGCGTAATTTTTTATTTAAATTATCAATTGCCTGTTCATGTATGATTATTTTATTTTCATTATTACACATTTTTTGACGTTCTTGTTTCAACATTGCCAATATTGAACTATTTTCCGTTTTTAAGTGAATATTATCACGTTCCAATTTCATTAAATGTAACCGAAATTGTTCTTCTATATAAATGCAAATTAAAACCATTAGTCTTCGTATTATTTATATTTAAAAAATTACCAATGGCAATAACATACGTCTTGCATTATAATCCTTTAATAAATGTTTACGTTTTGTAATGCGCTGCTCTAATATTTGTATAACCTCGTTGACAATCACATTCGCTTCGGGTGTTGTTAATTTCAAATCCGGTATATTCGAACCCAAACTATAAATTAGATTAATGTCAATTGGTAACTTTCTAACATCGAGATTGCCCATTTCACTTAAATTGTTAACAGCCATTTTAAAAATTTGATTTGCTTTACGGCGACCGGGTGTTAATCCAATATCTTGTTTTGCCATTACAGCTGGTACAATTGTTTGTACCTCTTGTGTCATTTCAGCAAATTTCATCACTTGCTGTTATAAAAATATACACGACAACATTTTAATTAAAGAAAAAGCTTATAATGGAACGGAATAAACGATTTGATGGTACATTATGTAAAGCCGTGGCATGGATCCATAAACTAGGTCGCCCATTATAAATTGGTCTCAAACTAATTAATATCTTTGTAATATTTTGTGTCGGGCGCATCCAAAGATTAACATATAGCGTATTCGATTGTAGTGTACGGTACATACTCAAACAGAGAATTATTGAATTTTATGTTCTTTTGGAATACTCTAACACGGAATTTATTTGTTTTTTGTTCGATTAGAAAATTACATTTTTTTTCTGCTCTGAGTACATAAAAATTAGCACTGCCAAAAAGTTCAGTGTTTGTTTAATTCGTATTCGTGTATTCGTTTTGCTGTTGGTTTCAGTGTTTTTTGAAAAATAAATTTTATTTCGAGATATTTTTGTTTTTTGTTGTGAATAATAATAATCGGAAATTTATGTTCTTTTGAATATATACTCTAATACAGAATTTTTTTTGTACTGGGAAATTTCTCCGAGAAATTCTGATTTTTTTACACACACGGATTACAATCCAATCGAATACACTAATAGTTTACATACGCACACATAATTATATTTAAGCTAAGCATCATTGATCATCATTATTAAAATAATAACAAATGTTTTAGTTACGTGATCTAAGGCAAAAGATCTAGCATCCATACATTATTTATTTTAATATATACAATCGTAGTTGCTGAATAATAATATAATAGAAAATACATTTATAATTACCGCAGTTTCATCATAATCTTCAGCTCTTGGATTTATACAAACAATCATGCGAACCTGGCCGTCACCATCGAAATAATTCTTAAAAATGTGCGTTAATTTGGAATCACGATATGGCACTTTCTTGGCAATGCCATGCAATTGATTTTCCCGCAATATTTCCAAACATGTTCGTAATGTCAATAGGGAATTATTTATATTTGATGCTTCACGTAGACGTTCGCCTGTATTTTTTGTACGATTTGTACGTTCACTACCGGCCAAATCAACGAGTGATAATTGGCTTACAGTGATCGCTGACCGATCATTCATAATATTTTCACCTTGGCTATCGGTTGGCGATTGAACTAAACGTATTGTAAATACTGAATGGCTACGACTTGATTCGGCGTTCAATATTGTATGTGCCATTCGTTTACGTTTTTGACCGATTTTAAAAATATCAATTGCTTCTTGTACATTTTTCACTTCAACTTCAGTGATGCCATGTACAAACATATTATGATTTGCATCTTCACGTATCAATTTGCTTTGTGGATTACGATTTAATTCACCCTCTTCCAATAAGTCAAATACGCTTTTATTATATATTTCCACATAGGTTATGAATACAGCATACATATTATCTTCATCGATGCAAGACAACGAGGTAACATCAGTGGATGCAAGTGATGCTATTTCAGGATCTTGTTGTTGTTGTTGTTCTTGTTTATATTGACGGTTAGTGGTTCCTGTATGGATACCATAATTATTACCGCCGCCGATACGTCCAAAACGTGCATTCATATCAGCCTGACGTTCCAGCAATGCATCCGTTTCGGTAAGAATTTCAAAACCATTTAAACGATCCGGTTTAAAAACAAATTTGTTTGTTTGATAATTTGATATGGTTTTAAATAACACATCTAAACTTCTGGGCATTATACCACGACCATCAGGATCACCGGTCATTGTAAATGTTTTACCACCTCCCGTTACCCCATACGTAAATAATAGACCATTTTTTCCTTTTATTAAATTTTCCACCAAAGGTTGGGCAACAATTGAAAATATATCATTTTGTTTTGTATTCGGATCGAAAACTTGCTTAAATATGTATTGGGTTTCTTTTTGACTAATTTTATAATTTATTGCAAATTCTGGTGGTGTTAAGACGACTCTAGTTGATGATTTCACCTTTACACAGGTTAAGTCATTTTCTGATTGCAATGGACGTATTCGACAATAAACCAATACTGGTTCTTTTATCAAATCGGAAATTTTACGCTGTAATACATATTTATTTATTGGAGTTGCTTGATTGACTGCTGTTGTGCCATTTATGATATTATTATTTGTATTTTGTTGGCTTCGTGCTGGAGTGGCTCGTGCTGGCCGTCTATAGGAATTTAATTGAAAAAAAAAATAATAGAAAAGAACTTAATTGAATGTTTTTGCAATAATTTGGTGATTAAGAGATGAATAAATGTATACTGTTTTGGGGTAGGGTCCTGCCTGAATCTAACAAATATTTTTTTTTTTAAAAATTATTAAAATGAAACCAAGTTTTTGTTGTATTTTTTGGAGTCTACATTGACCCTTCAAAATCAATTGTTTGAGAATTTTTATATCTGAAAGAAAATTTTCTTATAGAAATGTTATCGATAATAATATTTCAATTGCTTTTTAATAAATAAATCCATATGCATTCAATAAATAACGTTTTTAGTTGGTAAAAAAAAATCAATAAGAATAAAAAAAACGTTACAGTAGAAGATGCAAAAAAAAAAAAAAACCAAACATTCCATAAAAAGCGCCTTTAAATAAAACGATTAAAAAGATTTATAATTATACGTTATTTATTAAATTATATGTCAACTTACGTAGATTTCATGATTTTTAATTAATTAATAATTAATTTACTCCTTATTTAAAATTTAAATATATATTTTATTTTAACGTTCACACACAACGAAATTTTTCAACGCTTGCTTTGGGTGAATGACGGAGTTTATGTGCCGCTGAGCATTTTCTCGGCACTCTGCATATTATACTGGTGTTTATGCTAGAGACATCGCCGCGACGTATATGAAGGCCGCTTCTCATAAGAGGACGAAACCCCCGGGATAAAGTGCAAATAACACCAAACCCCACATATGATTCGCTCTCATGAGGTATTTACCCAGGGTATTTTACACATGTAGTTGTTTTGTTATCGGTGATTTATCCACAAACACAATTTTATTTATATAAAAAAATGAATAATTTGAATGCGGTAGTGAGGTGAAGTGTAAAAAGTTAGTTTACGTTCACAGCAAATGTTTTTCTATTTTTTAGATGTGAATAAGTTTTTAAATGGTATACATGTGATTGTATTTGTGACCCTTAATTTAAAAAATTTTGTAAATAACATTAAAATACAACAACAACAAAAATCAAGTGAGTGTTAAAAAAAAAATTGAGAGAAAAAAAATAGAAAAACAACGAAAAATATTAAAAAATTATATATTTCTGTTGTATTTCTATAGAAAAACAATTGTATTTCTAAAAGAAGAGAGAGGTCTTTTTTACTGTATGTGAATTAATATTTATTAGCAAAACAACAACAATTTAGAAAACATCATTACAACGAAAAGAAAAACATTAGCTGTGAATGTAGGCTTATACTGTAGGTGAATTAATTTTTATTAGAAAAACAACAACAATTTAGAAAAACAACAGAAATAAAATAGAAAAACATTAGCTGTGAACGTAAACTTAAAGTTAATTTAACTTTTTGTAGAGTTCGAAGTAAATACGCCCAGGCAAATTTGTTGTTGTATTTTACATGTAAAGTATCGAACATCTGTCGAAAACTACGAAACGAATTCAAATAGAATGCATGCATTCTAATGTAAACGAATATACTATCGAAACGAGCGTGCGATGTTTTTCTATTTCTTTTCGGTTTCGAAGGTAAGCCTTCATTCACACTTAATGTTTTTCTTTTCGTTGTTTTTCTATTTTTTGCATTTGTATAAGTTTTTAAATGGCGTATATGTGATTGTATTTGTGACCCTCAATTTCACTAATTTTGTAAATAACATTAAAATACAACAACAACAAAAATAAAGTGAGTGTTAAAAAAAAAATTGAGAGAAAAAAGATAGAAAAACAACGAAAAATATTAAAAAATTATATATTTCTGTTGTATTTCTATAGAAAAACAATTGTTTTTCTAAAAAAAGAGAGAGCTCTTTTATACTGTAGCTGAATGAATATTTATTAACAAAGCAACAACAATTTAGAAAAACAACATACAACGAAAAGAAAAACATTAAGTGTGAATGAAGGCTAAATAGAAATGATTCTATTTTTCATTCGTTTTTTTACATTTATGTGTTGATGCATTTAGTATAATTTCTGTTTTTTTTTATGTGAGTGTGTAAAATTAAATAGAAAAATAAACAAATTAAATAAAAATATAAAATTGCCGACAGTTTTTTTTGTAAAATTATTTTGTAAATTATTTATTATTACTATTTGTTTTTTAATTTATATGTTATCGTGATCATTGTATTAATTTTTTAGGAACCTTATAAACAAAAAAAGTTAGCGATTGAAATTGTCATTATTTATCTGAATCTTGTTTTAATTATTTTGTTTTTATTTGTTTATTTCTTCATTAACACATAACCCATATGAAATATATTTACTAACAAATCAATTCAAGAAAATCTTATTATCTTAACTATTTAAAAAAAAATGAGATTAAATCAAAAAAACTATTTAAAAAAAATGAGGTTAAATCAAAAAAACATTCCGTCGTTTTCGACAGTATGTTTTCATGCTTTCGATGCTTTCGTTTTCGTTTCGTCGTTTTCGACAGTATGTTCGATACTTAAAAATAAAAACTCGCACCTCAACCCATCCAGGCTGGTTCACACATGATAACAAAAGAACTACATATAAAAAAACGTTCGCACAAAATCGCCTCCTGTGTGAATCATCTTAAGGTACGTTTTTTCAGGAATGCGTACGCACTGTGCGACGCAAATGTCAAATATAAAATGTATGTAATTAAATGGAAGTGTTTTTTAACAAAAGAGAAAATGCGGTGAACAATTTTGCGTCGCACAATGCGGTGGACTTTGAAATTCTATCTTCTAATGCGTACGAAAAATTTATTATTTCATATAAAATTGTAAACAAAGCAAGAAAAGTGGAAAAAAAATGAAATGCAATTGATTTTACTCATCGTGAAAGGAAATTATGTTATAATTATATAAAACAAATCATAAATTAACCTTTTTTAAATTGACTTTTGTTTATAAATATCATATATAAATTATAAACAAAAGATAAAAACTACAAAAACAAAACATAAACAATACCAAAAAAGGAATCTTAAAAAAACACCTTTGCGTCGCTAAAAAATTTATTTTGCGCCGCACAGTGCTCCGCATTTCTGAAAAAACGTACCTTTAGTTGCGTTCCATTCAATTATCAGCAGTAGGTAAGAGTAGATAAGAGTAGAAAAGAGTAGATTTTTTGTAATCCGAACTACTCTTTGCTATCAAACGGAGTAGTTCGACGTAGCAAAATCTATTCTTTTCTACTCTTATCTACTCTTACCTACTCCTGGTAATTGAATGGAACGCAACTTTTAAGGACTTGTGTTTAAATTGCAACTAGATCCCGGAGTATCGTTACTCATGTGTAAACGAGACTTCATGTGAGAACCAGCCTTCATGTGTAAACCAGCTCCGGTTCGAGTAAAGGTACGTTTACATATGCGGATTTCTGTCCACGGATTTGCATTCGGGATATTTTTGCATATAAAATATTTTTTAGAGATGATTTTTACAAAAAGGTAAAAAATATTTAACTTTTATTTTTAATCCTCGCGCTTTTTCACTTTTTCCTTTATTGTAAAATTGTAAAATTGAATCTATTTGTGATGGTAAAAATAAAAATATTTACGAATTACGAATGTAAATCCGGGGACCAAGAATCCGCATATGTAAACGTGCCTTCAAACTGTGTCAAAGGCTTTAATGCTAGATTCAGACTTGATGTTTTTCTTTTGGTTGTTTTTCTATTTTTTGCATTTGTATAAGTTTTTAAATTACATATATGTGATTGTATTTGTGACCCTCAATTTCACTAAAGCCTCGATTTCTATGAAAATATTTTATTTATCACAAATATCATATTTGTGATATAAAAAAAAATGTGCTTTTTCTGAAATTTATTTTGCCTGGATAAAAAAACCGAAATTTAATAATAAATACCAATTGCTGTTAATTTTTATTAGTTTGTAAATTAACTGGATATTTTATTATTATGAAATTAAATCATAAAAATTAAATAAAATGTAAATAAAATGAAAAATGAAGTTTGGACGACGGTCAGCCGACGGCAATAGAAGAAAAAATATCAATGTCCGCCGTCAGTCCGCCGTCCAATATTCATAAAAAGCACCGCCATTGAAATGCATGTATTTTCAATTTGACATTTGCCGTCGTCTGCCGTCGGCATTTCATGAAAAGCATTACTTAATTTTGTAAATAACATTAAAATACAACAACAACAAAAATAAAGTGAGTGTAAAAAAAAAAATTGAGAAAAAAAAAATTGAAAAACAACGAAAAATATTAAAAAATTATATATTTCTGTTGTATTTCTATAGACCATTTTCCAAAAAAAATAATGACAGAAAACATAACCTATTTTTCAATCCGTGGGCCAAACATTGGATTTTTTTTTGTTATTTAAATACATATTTCTTTACAAAAATTAAAATTTTTTTGTTAAATTGTGTTTTTTAATGTTTAATTATTAATAAACAATAGTAAAGTAATTGTGATTATGATTATTTAAAAAGGGATTTAGATACATACCAGGTAAATATGTAAGTATATTATATAATTACATATAAATGGTTACAAAAAACATAAATGGTTTCCTAATATCTCTGATATGGTGGTTTTTCTTGAAAATTATGACTTTAAATACTGGGACAGCCAAGAAAATTACATTTTCAAGATATGCGGAACAACTGGAAGACGTTGAAAAACAATATATAAATAAAATTCATATATTTCAAGAAGATCCGTATTTGATGAACAGTAACTTTCGCAAATGTTTCTAGTGTAGAAATTTACAATTATTTGATAAATAACAAATCACATTACACATCAAGTGAATTTAAGGCATTTAAATCATTGGAAGCATATACCGATTCTATGATGGTGGATGGGTAAAATATTTGTGTGGTAGATATACATCCAATGTATATTGTTTTGGGAAAAGTAATTTTTAGAAATACATGATAGGGTAATCAATGATTTAAATGCCTTAAATGCCTTAAATGATTACTAATCATGAAATTGAAATGCTCATTTAATAATTATAGTATATGTCTTAATAATACACAGGTTCTGCATTCCGAATCGCTGAATTTTAAACCATTTCAAGCTTGCATTCATTTGCCACCATCCCTATCTTCTTCCATTGAACAATTAACAACACAAAACTTAACCGGCATTTTATCACTATTATTATTTTTATACGTTTAATATAAGATAATTAATATTTAAAGTATAAAAATATATTTTTTTATCAATTAAAATATGTGAACATCATCAAAAGAATTCTGAAAATAATTAATTAATTGTTTTGTAAAATATTTGAAACAATCAAAACTATTTACATATAAAAATAAAGCATTTATTTATTTGTTTGGCCCACGGATTGAAATTTTTATTTTTATTTTTAATTTTGACAGATAAGTAAAATGCTCTATAGAAAAACAATTGTTTTTCTAAAAGAAGAGAGAGCTCTTTTATACTGTAGGTGAATGAATATTTATTAACAAAGCAACAACAATTTAGAAAAACAACATACAACGAAAAGAAAAACATTAAAGCCTCGATTTCTATGAAAATATTTTATATATCAAATTATGATATATGTGATATATAAAAAAAATGTGCTTTTTCTGAAATTCATTTTGCCTGGATAAAAAAACCGAAATTTAATAATTGCTGCTAAATAATTCCATTTTTTATTAGTTTGTAAATTAACTGGCTATTTTATTATTATGAAATTAAATCATAAAAATTAAATAAAATGTAAGTAAAATGAAAAATCAAGTTTGGACGACGGTCAGCCGTCGGCAATAGAAGAAAAAATATCAAAGTCCGCCGTCAGTCCGCCGTCCAATATTCATAAAAAGCACCGCCATTGAAATGCATGTATTTTCAATTTGACATTTGCCGTCGTCTGCCGTCGGCATGTCATGAAAAGCATTACTTTAAGCCTCGATTTCTATGAAAATATTTTATATATCAAATTATGATATATGTGATATATAAAAAAAATGTGCTTTTTCTGAAATTCATTTTGCCTGGATAAAAAAACCGAAATTTAATAATTGCTGCTAAATAATTCCATTTTTTATTAGTTTGTAAATTAACTGGCTATTTTATTATTATGAAATTAAATCATAAAAATTAAATAAAATGTAAATAAAATGAAAAATCAAGTTTGGACGACGGTCAGCCGTCGGCAATAGAAGAAAAAATATCAAAGTCCGCCGTCAGTCCGCCGTCCAATATTCATAAAAAGCACCGCCATTGAAATGCATGTATTTTCAATTTGACATTTGCCGTCGTCTGCCGTCGGCATGTCATGCAAAGCATTACTTAAGGAAATTATAAACGAGCAGCGAAGAGCAGCGAGCAGCGACTATGTTTTTGTTGAGCGAGCAGCTGGTTAAAAAACCCGCTCAAACTCAGCTAAGCAGCCGCTGCAGCACACATTTTTGGCATAAGCCGCAGCGGTGAAAAACTTCACGGCTCTGCACTCTGGTTTAGACACGACGAATATTCTTCAAAATACTTTCTGTACATACTTGTCCGAATATTTGTTCGTTGAACGGATTATATGTGTGTGTGTAACTTTAAATAATGATTTTATTGGTTTTTCATTTTTGTTTGGTTAGATTTTTGTTTAGATATGTGTTTTGTCTTTAGAAAAAAAATTATATTAATTTAATTATTAAACAAAACCAACAAAACAAATCTAAATGAAAAAGAAACTGAAATAACATTTTCTAAAAGCACTTACTAATACAGTTTAAATTATGTATACATATATATACTCACTCGCGATTAGTGTAAATAGGTTCACGAGTGGCATTGCGAATACGAAAAAATCGTGTAACTCGCGAACATTTTCCATCAAGCACGGGTAAATTGAAATGATCGTGCGAGCATACAAGTACACGGTATACACACATCGCGATGTATGGCGATGAGAGGATATTCGGCAAGTACACGAGTTGTTTAAATGCACCTTAATAATAATATAACATTAAAAAAAAATCTAAAAACTGAGGTTAAATACGAACGATTTTTTTTTTCGTACGATAAAAAATTAATTATCGAACGATTCGATATTCTATTGGCACGATTTCGTACATTTGGACGACAAATGAGAAATATTAAAGTTTTTAATTCATAATGGCGATTGAAATTAATTAATAATATTTAAAATCATATATTATATTAATATTTATTATATTAATTCGTTTTCGTATGAATCATTTATGTTTATTACGAGAAATTGAAGAAAATCATTTTCAAAAATCGGTCGGTCGTGAGGTGTATCACGATGTTTACATTTGAATCTTTACGCTCATGAAACCAACAATTTTTGACGATTGCACTCACATGATTCTTTTGTTGTGTCCATTCGAACGCTCATGCGAATCTTCAAAATTTGTTTTTATTTTATTTTATTCAACTAATAAAGCAAATTAATAAATTAATTGTAGTTGCCTCTACGAAAGATGCAATATAAATATTAGAAATTTAGAAATTAGGAAACTTTTTTTTCTTGTGTTTGATAAAAAAAAATTCTGTTTTGTTTTTTGACAGTCAAATCTCATGAAATACCTGCATGAAAAAAATCATATGAGTTGGCTCATGAAACCAAAAAATCATGTGATTTCGTTGTTTACATTTGAGTTTTGGCAATCATGAGCAAGATCATGATACCGCAACACTCAAATGTAAACACCGTGTATGGACAGCGGTTTATAAGACGAGACTGAAAATTAGCCTTTAACTGATAAATTGAAGGCACTTTTACATATGCGGATTCTTGGTCCCCGGATTTGCATTCGTATTTTAAAACTTTTTATTTTTACCATCACAAATAGATTCAATTTATCAATTAGGGGAAAAAAGTGAAAAGGAGCGAGGATTAAAAATAGAAGTTAAATATTTTTTAACTTTTTGTAAAAATAATCTCAAAAAAAAAATTTTATATGCAAAAATACTCCGAATGCAAATCCGTGGACAGAAATCCGTATATGTAAACGTACCTTGAATCTATTTGTGGTGCGTTCGTTTTCTCTGATCAGATTAATCTTTTTCTAAATTTCAGGGGTGCGTTTCCAATCTAAAGGTACGTTTTTTCAGGAATGCGTACGCACTGTGCGGCGCAAATGTCAAATATAAAATGTATGTAGTTAAATGGAGGTGTTTTTTAACAAAAGAAAAAATGCGGTGAACAATTTTGCGTCGCACAATGCGGTGGACTTTGAAATTCTATCTTCTAAATTGCGTACGCAAAATTTATTATTTCATATAAAATTGTAAACAAAGCAAGAAAAGTGAAAAAAATTGAAATACAATTGATTTTACTCATCGTGAAAGGAAATTATGTTATAATTATATAAAACAAATCATAAATTAACCTTTTTTAAATTGACTTTTGTTTATAAATATCATATATAAATTATAAACAAAAGATAAAAACAACAAAAACAAAACATAAACAATACTAAAAAAAAAAATCTTGAAAAAACACCTTTGCGTCGCTTAAAAATTTATTTTGCGTCGCACAGTGCGTACGCATTCCTGAAAAACGTACCTTACCTCTAGAGTAAAAGAAGTAAGAGAGGAGAGGAACGGCAAATAGATTATTTTTGCGTATATGTATACAAAATGCAAAGAAGAATGATTTCAGCAGTCATTCTGCAAAAGACGAAGAAGTTGAGTGTAAATAGTATAAAAATTTTAAGTTGAGCGTAGAAGGTATAAATTTTTTATGAATGTATTTTGTTGTTGTATAATTTGGTATAAAATATTTTATTGTTGTATAATGTGGTATAAAAAAATAAACAAACCGAATTTTAATTTCAAATTGTGTACAGCTCGTTATTATAAAAACAAACAAAATACTTTAAACAACATAATACAAACAACATAATTTAAAAACAAAATAATATAATTAATATATTTTAATAAATTAAAAAATAATTAATAAATATTATTATATTTTCACTATTTGGAATGCTTCAATTGAATTTGTTCTTGGTTCTGATAATAGTATGTATAATTCACTTAAAACCTTAAAACGACGCGCTTTATAATAAATTTAGCAATTAACGCTTTATATTTATAATAAAGTTATAATTCAATTAAGTTTTTACATTATTATTATCGTACAATATTTTTAATATAATTTAATAATAATAATAACAAAAATAATACATTTTTTGTTATACCACTTTTATACCAATTACACAAAAAAAAACACACACACTATTGAATGTGAAAACCTATACATGTTAATAAAAAAAAAAGAAAATCCTCACTGTTAATAACTATTTGCCGTTCCTCTCCTCTCTTACTTCTTTTTCTAGAGTAGAGTAAAGTTAACTAGAGTAAAGTAAAATGACGTCACTAATCGAATAGTGTTACTCCATGTAAATTTGTATTTGGAAACGCCTAATGTAATGTTATAGTGTAAAAAATCAAATTTATGTTGTTATTCTCAAAAAAATCAAAATAATAATAATAATAATAATAATAATAATAATAATTTTTAATTATTTTTAAATAAATTTATTAATTATTATATTTTATTACAAAAAATTTTGGATGATTTATTTTATCATACGCACATAACCAAATTCACTTGAAAATAAACTAAAACAAAACGCAAAACCAAAAAAAAAACAACAAATAAATTTTATTTTTGACATTTCATTTTTTACACTATTCAATTCAACTATCGACTAGACAGATTGATTTATTTGATTTGTAAATTTTTAGAAATCATTTAGATTAATCTAACATATAACCAACTTAAAAATAAAAAACAATATTTTGACAATAATATGACAATATTTTGAGAAATATGAATAAATAAGAAAGTTCGTCGGGATAAATAGTTTAAAAAATAACAAAATTAAAGTGAGCTGCGATAATAAATAAAATTTTAATAATAAAATAAAAATTAATATTCATTAAATTTTAATATTTTCATACAAATGATAAATATAAAAATATAAACAAATTTGGGATTTAAGCAGACTAGATTTAAGCAGAATAGAATAGCAAAACGTTAAAAAATATAATTTAATACATTTGACATATTTTTGCAAACAAATTAATCTGTTCCTTCGTTTTCTATGTAGATTGATTTTGATCTTAATGCAGATTGCTTATTCTATTGCTGTGTATCTTATTCACGCTCAGATCAATCTGATCGATTTTTTTGCTCTGAAACTGTATCTTGTTTCAATCAGATTGATCTGTTTGCTGTATCTTATTACAATTTCAGATTGCTCAGATCGATTTTTTTTAATCTGTGAATAAGCATAGATTTTTCAGATCAAAAGGTTCGTCAACAATCGTGTTTAACCGAATTATTTTCGTTTTTGTAATTTTTATTTGTTTATTTAATTTTAATTCAATAGTAGGGTTATATTACTATCTAATATGATTGAAACTACGCTTTGATCCATTTATTAACGTGTTTTGTAGATCTTTCAATAAATTTATTTGGTAAGTAATTATTTATTAAAAAACAAAAGTAAATATTTCAAAATTCAATCAATCACAACACAATGTGCATGCAAAAAATATAAAAAATAGAAACTATTTCTATAAATTAATTTCCCTACCCCCAGCTACGTCTCTCCTTAAGTTTGTTTGACTCTCTTTAAATTTGCTTGCAAAATATGATCCGTGTAAACTAGAGGAAAAATAAAAATAGTTTTATGGTACATTTCGTGCACGTTGTAAATGGATCGTTGTAAATTTTTACTTGTATTTTGTTGTTGTTTTGTTTTCACAGATAGTGTAAAAAAACAACGGTTATGTTTGTATCTTTCTTGGCAACGGTGTTCTATTTATTAGCGAACTCCCATTTCGGCCATAGTGTTGAAATTATTTATATATTTGGTTTAATATTTTCCTTGTAAATTTTGATATTTTCACCCGCACACAAATAAAAAATTAAATTTGCAACGATCGATTTACAACGTGCACGAAACGTAACATTAAAATACGAATGCAAATCCGGGGACCAAGAATCCGCATATGTAAACGTGCCTTAAAGCCTTTGACGCAGTTTGAAGAATCCGAATATGTAAACGTGCGTTAGCCTTCATTCACACTAAAGTAATGCTTTGCATGACATGCCGACGGCAGACGACGGCAAATGTCAAATTGAAAATACATGCATTTCAATGGCGGTGCTTTTTATGAATATTGGACGGCGGACTGACGGCGGACTTTGATATTTTTTCTTCTATTGCCGACGGCTGACCGTCGTCCAAACTTGATTTTTCATTTTATTTACATTTTATTTAATTTTTATGATTTAATTTCATAATAATAAAATAGCCAGTTAATTTACAAACTAATAAAAAATGGAATTATTTAGCAGCAATTATTAAATTTCGGTTTTTTTATCCAGGCAAAATGAATTTCAGAAAAAGCACATTTTTTTTATATATCACATATATCATAATTTGATATATAAAATATTTTCATAGAAATCGAGGCTTTAATGTGCCACACAATCACACATAATGAAACGCAACGCAGTGTATCGCGTTGCGACGAAAAATAAAACACATACTAGGGCAACCAATCTGTTCAGAATACAACGCACGTGGTGCAGCTCAATGAAAAGTTGGCGGGGAAGATTTTGAATTGGAAATCAATTGCGGCGTATATGGCTCGAGTACGAATATGTCATCCGATGAAAGAATAACTGTATTTGGTAATAAATGGTCCCAGATTAAATGGAATATTGTTGGTATAAGCGAGGTAAGACCAAAGGGTTAAGGGTGATGTATCCTACGAAGAGGTCATACACCCACAGACTGTGACCGATGTCAGAAATTGGAGGAGGTAGATTTTCAGCAGTGGACACACATGGGCTGATATGATGGTGATGATAATGAATAAATTTCCCATACGGCTAGATAAAGAAATAAAATGTACAAGAGTAAAAATCTTTCTTCTGAATATAAAAAAAATTATGCTCACGTTTTATAATAATAAAAATATGAACGTTTTTGATTTTATTTAATATATATTAACCATTTAATTTACTGGGTTACTATAGCAGATATATCGTTATCATCGATTTTTGGTTTCCTTTTTTGTTTTGTATTTCCAAATGTCCCGTATTCAAATTTAATTGTTCCACATCCATATTGCAAGATTTTGAAAGATTTTTCAATATAAAAAATTGACCTTTTTTTTTTAGCGCTCAAACTGTACTTTTTTATTTTTTTTTTGTACCGATTTTTGGTAAAAATTATCTGGCAACCCTATACGTAACATCACCTTTTACACAACAGATAATACCACAATCGTTTTATCAATGGATAATTACAAAAAATATACAAAAAATATACGAAAATATGATTATAATAATAAAAATAAAATTAAAGTTTATTGCACGGTGGTTGACTCTTGACTCAGTCAAAATTGTAATATACAGCAGATGCAGAAACAGAAAAATAGGAAAAAAATAAAAAGATATGCATTCTGATAGCTTGTTCACGTGGAGGCGTAATGTAGTGTAGCGTACTTGTAAATCTACCACGTGAACACGATGCGTAGTGAATTATGTACTACGTTTGATTTTGGCGGTTCGTAGTGAAGTTGAAAATCCACTACGCACCACGTGAACAGATTTCGTAGTGTAGTCATTATATAATCCCTAATTTTTGGCGTATTTTATTAAAGATTTATAAAAATAATTAACAAATATTACAAAAATAATTAAATAATTATTTACAGCAAAGTATTAAACACAATAATTGGAATGAAAAAAAAAATTCATTCTACCGCCAAAAATAAACCCAAAGTTAGAGGTTATGAATTACAATACCGCGGTATCACGTGAACAGTGATATATAAACGTAGTTCATAATTCACTTCACTACACTACGACTGCACGTGAACAAGACAAATAACACATATGTGTGTTTATACAGTGAGAAATTTCGAGGTGCAGACACAAATGCAAACGCAAAGATACTAAAATGGGAATTTCTCACCGCTGCTCAATTTTTACACCCGTCGCTGCGGCGGCTCGCTGCTTGAATATTTAATCTGCCGCTGCGGCTCGCTGCTCATAAAACGAAAAACTCGCTCGCTGCGGCGGCTCAGCTCGGCGGCTCTGTACTCTGGTGTAAACGCGTAAGCGAATATTTGAGTACGAATAAAAATGGAGGATATTCGGCAAGTACACGAGTTGTTTAAATGCACCTTTATAATATATAATTTAACATGTTGACGGACAGTTGCGTCTATAGCCGTCAAGTTCAAGTTCACTATAGCCTCGATTTCTATGAAAATATTTTATTTACCACAAATATGATATTTGTGATATATAAAAAAATGTGCTTTTTCTGAAATTTATTTTGCCTGGATAAAAAAACCGAAATTTAATAATTGCTGTTAAATAATTCCATTTTTTATTAGTTTGTAAATTAACTGAATATTTTATTATTATGAAATTAAATCATAAAAATTAAATAAAATGTAAATAAAATGAAAAATGAAGTTTGGACGACGGTCAGCCGACGGCAATAGAAGAAAAAATATCAATGTCCGCCGTCAGTCCGCCGTCCAATATTTATAAAAAGCACCTACATTGAAATGCATGTATTTTCAATTTGACATTTGCCGTCGTCTTCCGTCGGCATTTCATAAAAAGCCTTACTTATGTGACATACGATCCAATACGAAACGGTCGTTTTTAGACACTGCGGCTGTAGCAGCACAAATGTGCATTTACCAGCGTACAAGTAGAAGCCTAGTGTCATGTACAAAAACATATAGTGTCAATTTTCGAATTTCACTTGTTTCTACTGTCCGTCAACGTGTTAAAAGACAGTCAGAGACTTGTTTTGTAAAATAATAATAACAATAATAATAATAATTAATATTTTTTTTTTGAAATAAAGAAAATTTTAACAAACGCAATAACAAAATCAAAATCGTTATTTTGTATACAAATATACACTATGGCGTTGATTGATTATATTCTAGATAAAAGAAGCACAAGAAACGTATTATTTCAAAAAAATAATTTTACGTGCACTAGAAAAAAGCTTACTTTTAAGTATTATTATATTCGATACACAGGTTTAATTTTTTCAGCTGGTTTTTAGTATAATAAAGCTCGTCAGAACTAATCAGCTGTATATGAATTTTTTTTTTGCTGTTGAATTTTTTTTTTTTTTGCTGTTGAATTTATATGACGATGATATATTTTAAAGATGTGTAAGTGCGTATACACTATTGAATATATAAAAACGAATATAATATAGTCAAGCATATTATTATTGTTGTTTTCTATATGTGGATATAACAAAAAATCCAGCAACAATTTCACTGTATATATTTGAAATTGTATACCATTCAAAAATTTTTTTTTTATTTTTGATGTTATACTGTGATATACAATATTTGTTGTTTTGGTTTTTTTTTATTTCTCTGTTATTTATTTTAAATTGTTGTTATATGAATTTTATTTTATAAATTTATATGAAATAAAATGCATATACATATATATTTCCTTTTCTTATTATGCGATTGATTGTCGTCGTTGTCATTGTCATTCAATGACTGTTTTTGTCATACCTGACTATATATCGATGACTGTATTTGTAAGCTACAGAAACTTCGGTGTGAGGCAGTGTGGGGTAATTAACAATGCATATATGATATTTTGAATATACTTTGAAATACAAAATATAATATATAATATATTTTTTATTGGTACCTTCGTGTATATAAGCACGTATATTTTATATAGGCTGCTTATTTATTATAATTTTTATATATTTTTGAATTTGTTTCATTTTCATTTCATTTCTTGACTGCGATTAAAATTGATTGGTTCTTATTATATCTTATAAATTTATTTCGACGATTATTTCAATATAATTATTATTTTGTTTATTTTAATTATTATTAATAATATTATTATAATCATTCTTTATTTTATTGTTGTTTGATTATATATTATTATAATTTAATATTATAATTGTTTTTTCATTATTATTAATCTATAATCCTTTTTTTCATTATTATTAATAATATTATTATAATAATTATATTTTATTATATATTATTATAATTTAATATAATTATTCTTTTTTCATTATTATTAATTTATAATCCTTTTTTTCATTATTATTAATAATATTATTATAATCATTCTTTATTTTATTGTTGTTTGATTATATATTATTATAATTTAATATTATAATTGTTTTTTCATTATTATTAATAATATTATTATAATAATTATATTTTATTATATATTATTATAATTTAATATAATTATTCTTTTTTCATTATTATTAATTTATAATCCTTTTTTTCATTATTATTAATAATATTATTATAATAATTATATTTTATTATATATTATTATAATTTAATATTATTATTCTTTTTTCATTATTATTAATTTATAATCCTTTTTTTCATTATTATAAATAATATTATTATAATCATTATATTTTATTGTGTTTTGATTTGGACTATTTTTATTGTTGAAATATAATTTCATATATTAATTATTTTGTTGCTGACTGCATTGCTTTTAGGATTTTGTTTTGGATTTTAGATAAATCTATTTGAAATTTGGAAAATAAATTGGGTTTTGAATTTTGGATTTTTAAAAATGTCGTCAAGAAATAAGAAATGTGTTTTAAAATTATGCGAATCAACTCAGAAACGAAACCCAGAAATGAAATTCACTATATTTCCGCCATATAATACATTGCGTTTTAAAAATTGGTGTGCTGTGACTAATTTAGTGCTCTCCCCTGGAAGACATTATATATGTCATAAGCATTTTAAAAATACGGATTTTTTCAATAATAGAATGTTATTTCATGCATTACCATCTCTTCATTTAGGAAATTATGAAGAAATAAATGGACAAACAGCGATCTCTGGTAATACTTGTCCAAATAATAGCAACAGTATAAACGATACTATATACAATTTTAATGAATATGAAAATATGGGGGATATAACTGGTTGGAGATTACAACAAAATTTAAATGTGAAAAAATATGATGCTGCTACCATAGAAAAGATATTCGAAAGTGTACCTGAAATAGCGTTGCTAAAAACTCCAGAAAAAACAAAACGTGAACTAAATTTACGCATTTTATCGCCGACTCCAGTATTGGAAACAATGACTTGTAGTTCTTGCCATAAAAAAGAAAAGTTAATTACTTATTGGAAAAATAAATACAATCACTTATTAAAAGAATGTAAAAAAAAACCAGTAGTACCGACGCATAAAAAACTAATGTCAAAATATAAGTATTTGAAGAGAACATCTAAATTTGACATTTCTAAATCTATTGATAAATTAAATTATGTGAATGATGATGTAAAGAAATTTTGTAAAATGATTCTCGTTAAAAAAAACAAAACTTCGGTATGGCCTGATGAACAACGCATTTATGCACATTCATTGTATTTTAAATCTTCAAAAATGTATAAATATTTAAGACAGTTAAAGTTTAATTTACCATCGCCCGTCACTTTAATTAAATATCTTCCAATATCAGAGATTTCACCAGGAATATACAAAAATGTGCTAAATAAATTACAACCGATATTTGCAAATTGTGAACCAAGATATAAACAGGCCGTACTCATATTTGATGAAATTCATATTCGGTCCGATTGGGTATACAATATTAAAAAAGATTTGGTTGAAGGTTTACCAGATGACGGAATTAATAGAAAGATCGGATATGGTACGGAAATATGCACATTCGTTATTCGAGGCTTATTTAATAAATGGACCTATATAATTGGTCACACAGTGTGCAGTGGACCAATTACCGGCAATCAACTAAAGGAAACAATATTACAAATTATAAATGCATGTGCTAATATAAATATAGAAATCACTGCAACCGTATGTGATCAAGGATCGAATAATAGGAAACTCTATAGTCTCCTTGAAGTTACTAAACAGCGTCCCTATTTTTACAATAATTCAAATTTAATAGTATGCTTGTTTGACGTACCCCACCTAATAAAATCCGTTCGGAATACGTTAATTAAATTTGATTTAAAAACTAAGGATGGTATAGTGTCATGGAGAGTAATTAGGGCGTCATATTTAATGGATTGCAAAAAGGCAGTAAGAATGCTTCCAAAATTAAGCATTGAGCACATTGAACCAAATAATTTTCAAAAGATGCGTGTAAAAACAGCTGTTCAGGTATTGAGTTGGTCAGTAGCTTCCGCTATAAGAAGTTACAACAAATTAAACAAGTATGACACTGCAATACAAAATAGAGTTGAGCCGACTGCAAATTTTGTTGAGAAAATCAATAATTTGTTTGATGTATTGAACGTTAGTTATATCGACAAAAAAAATCCCTTTAAAAAAGCGTTGTCAAAAAGCAATGAAAATATTATGAAATATCTAAATGATATGGTGGAATACGTGGGTGATGTAGCAATTTTACCAAACTCAAATAGAAAAAAATCTTGTGTACATGCTTTTGATGGATTGGTACAAACCATAAATGGGATGTTTGCTTTACTTAATAAAATTCAATCAATACCAAATGTGGAGTTTATTCTGACTGCACGATTGCAACAAGACGTTATAGAGAACTTATTTTCGGTTATTCGATCAAAAGGTGGGTACAACCGTTATCCTTCTGTGGCCGAATTCCATAATCACGTAAAGCATTTAGTATCCAATAAAATTATTCACCCGGAGATGATACCCGGTACATCAAATTGTGCTTCTGCTGTTGAAATTGAAGAGGATTCTTTGGAATTAAACAGTGATGAATTAAGTTCACATTTGGAAGAATTTGATGAAGATGATATCACAAATGATTCAGAAACCGAAAATGATTGGAAACAAGAATTAATGTTCCTGGATCGGTTTTTATCTAATACCGATATCGTTGAAGACAATGCAATTAAATACTTTTCGGGCTATTTGGCTTACACAATAACAAATAAATTGTTATGTGATTTGTGCCAACACGAAATGATTGACGTAAACCATGATGTAGAAATGCCCAATGATTATTTTCTATTTTTTAAATCTTTTAACCATTCTAAACCAGGTATATTGAAGTGTCCAACCGATTTGTTTTTTGAAGTGTGCCGATTGCATATAAATTTTTTCACTTCATATTTTAAAGAAAATATAAACATTTTAAATTTAAAAGAAACTTTAAAAAAGAAATGCATTTTTATTACTAACCAGAAGTTCCCCCGATATTTTTCTGGTTCTTGTGCTGAACATAAAATAAAAACGCTGGATTTCTTATTACTTATTTTATTAAGAAAATCCTGCCAGTGGCAATTAGAAGAAGATAAAAAGAGCCGGGTATCAAAAAATAAAATAAAAATGTTAAATAAGTGAAAACTCGACGATTCGCACAAACCACGTATTTTGTATTAGGTTTTTAAAAAAATAATAATATTTTACTGCTAACAACCGTGATACAGTCGTGATTAGTATTAGTTTTGTATTAGGGTATTAGTAAAAAATATTGAATAATATGAAATCATAGATAATCATATATAAAATGTGTGTGAAAAAATAATAGCTCTGATTTTCGATTGGGTTTTTTAAGATTTGATCTCAGATTTCTGATTGCCAATCCAACATGAAAAGTTGATCTATTTTTTTATATCTGTGTTAGTAGTATATGAGTATATATGAAAATTAATAACACCTCCACAATATTGAATTATATTTAATTATTTTATTTTATTAATTATTGTTATCATTATTGCTACTATTAAATCCAACACCAACAACAAAATGAAAAAAATATATAACATAAAACAAATTTGAAATCAAAAACAAATTACAAATGAATGCCAACAGATAAAGAAGTATTGTTAAATTGAGGGGTAAATGTTGCTTAAAATTGAGATTTCATAAAATTGATATATATCAAAAAAAGATTGATTTTTTTGCCAATCGAAATCCACATTGTACTAATCCCGACTGTAGCACGGGGGTAAATAATAATAATTAAATATCGGAATTTTTATTTTTTTATTTTACGGGCTAACTATAACCATTTCCGAGCAAATCCCAACGGAGTTTTTGGGAATGGATGGGATGGGATGAGAAAAAATTACCCGAAATAAAAGTTTTTCCATTTTTCATCAAACCTCCAGATCCAACATTTCTAGTCAATTGGTTAGAAAGTGAACGAGATATCTCCTATAATCCCTTGGATTTGTATGGGAGCTACTGGATGGGATGGGATCAGGGAAAATGTCCGGGAATGTAATATTTTGCATTTGCTACCAAACCCCTGAATCCAAAATTTCAAGCAAATATCTTCAAATCTCATTGAGATATACAAAAAACCAAAAAGTCGGAAAATTCGGAAAATTTGCAAGGGAGGGGGTAAAAGGGAAGGGGTGACGTACCCGATCTTCGAACTTGTCAAACATACCGCCAAAAAAAGCGTATGCTGAAAATTTCAGCCAAATCGGTCCAGTAGTTTCCAAGAAAAAGTGGCGACAACCGAGCGATCGAGCGACATTTTTGCGTCAATTTTTTTGTTGCTTTTTTTTGGATAAAAAGTTCCAATTCGTGGAGAAAAGTGATGAAAAAGGGGGTCAATATTTTTTTCCCCAAAACGAAACTAATAAGCAGCATATATATAAAATATACGTGCTTAATTAATTTAATTATAATATTTATATTTACCTTTAAATTATTGTAATCATTTCAAATATTGAAAACATGAATTAAATTATATTAACAAAATTCATGAATTTATAACAATTCAAATTTTTTTTTATTAAATTTATGGTTCAAAACAAAATTTAATTTTCATTGTTCTATTGCTGCTAATTAATTAATTTATATATTTAATAAAAGGACACTATAATTTATTAATAATGAATTTTTATTTTATAAAAAAAAGCAACTGTAAAAAATTATATTGCTATACGAATTGAAATAAAAAAAAAAACTGCATATCTCAAAGAGTTTTGAATATATTTCTGAAATTTTGAAAAAATTGAAATTATTAATTATTAATTATATTATGATTTCCAATTACGGAATGATTGCCTAGTATGCCGGCTTTATGCGATTGATTCTATATTTGGCTTGTATATCAAATCATGCAAGTATTTTGTATTACAATTAATAATTAATAATTATTAATAATTAATAATAACAATTATTAATAATTAATACTAATTAATTAATAATTAATAATAATAATAATTAATTAATCAGACAATCAATCGCATAATAAGAAAAGGAAATATATATGTATATGCATTTTATTTCATATAAATTTATAAAATAAAATTCATATAACAACAATTTAAAATAAATAACAGAGAAATAAAAAAAAACCAAAACAACAAATATTGTATATCACAGTATAACATCAAAAATAAAAAAAAAATTTTTGAATGGTATACAATTTCAAATATATACAGTGAAATTGTTGCTGGATTTTTTGTTATATCCACATATAGAAAACAACAATAATAATATGCTTGACTATATTATATTCGTTTTTATATATTCAATAGTGTATACGCACTTACACATCTTTAAAATATATCATCGTCATATAAATTCAACAGCAAAAAAAAAAAAAATTCAACAGCAAAAAAAAAAATTCATATACAGCTGATTAGTTCTGACGAGCTTTATTATACTAAAAACCAGCTGAAAAAATTAAACCTGTGTATCGAATATAATAATACTTAAAAGTAAGCTTTTTTCTAGTGCACGTAAAATTATTTTTTTGAAATAATACGTTTCTTGTGCTTCTTTTATCTAGAATATAATCAATCAACGACTATGGCTATCACTATACTATATATATATATATATATATATAAATATATATATATATAAATATATAGCAGCTGTGAAAATCGTCGGACGACTATTTTATGAGCGTGTGACCTACATCACGACAAATTTGCACTAAAATCGGTCGGTCGTGAGGTGTATGGCCAGCACTTAAGCCTCGATTTCTATGAAAATATTTTATTTATCACAAATATGATATTTGTGATATAAAAAAAAATGTGCTTTTTCTGAAATTTATTTTGCCTGGATAAAAAAACCGAAATTTAATAATAAATACCAATTGCTGTTAAATAATTCCATTTTTTATTAGTTTGTAAATTAACTGGATATTTTATTATTATGAAATTAAATCATAAAAATTAAATAAAATGTAAATAAAATGAAAAATGAAGTTTGGACGACGGTCAGCCGACGGCAATAGAAGAAAAAATATCAATGTCCGCCGTCAGTCCGCCGTCCAATATTCATAAAAAGCACCGCCATTGAAATGCATGTATTTTCAATTTGACATTTGCCGTCGTCTGCCGTCGGCATTTCATGAAAAGCATTACTTTAAGACGCAGCCGCGGCCTAGGCGGCCATTTTTGTGAAAATTCATATAAAGGTGCATTTAAACAACTCGTGTACTTGCCGAATATCCTCCATTTTTATTCGTACTCAAATATTCGCTTACGCGTTTACACATGACGAATATTTTTCAAAATACTTTCTGTGCATACTTGTCCGAATATTTGTTCGTTGAAGGGATTATATGTGTGTGTGTAACTTTAAATAATGATTTTATTTGTTTTTCATTTTTGTTTGGTTAGATTTATTATTTAATATTTATTAATATTTATTTATTATTACCAACAATTATTATAACCACTTAATCAATAAACAAAACCAACAAAACAAATCTAAATGAAAAAAAAAACTGAAATAACATTTTCTAAAAGCACTTACTAACACAGTTTAAATTATGTATACATATATATACTCACTCGCGATTAGTGTAAATAGGTTCACGAGTGGCATTGCGAATACGAAAAAATCGTGTAACTCGCGAACATTTTCCATCAAGCACGGGTAAATTGAAATGATCGTGCGAGCATACGAGTACACGGTATACACACATCGCGATGTATGGCGATGAGAGGATATTCGTCAAGTACACGAGTTGTTTAAATGCACCTTTAGACGAGACTGAAAATGGTGCGTCTTTTTCTGTGTCTTTAAAATAAAAAAGACGAAGCCGAGGCTTATAAAGTAATGCTTTTTATGAAATGCCGACGGCAGACGACGGCAAATGTCAAATTGAAAATACATGCATTTCAATGTAGGTGCTTTTTATGAATATTGGACGGCGGACATGTCGACGGCTGACGGCGGACATTGATATTTTTTCTTCTATTGCCGTCGGCTGACCGTCGTCCAAACTTCATTTTTCATTTTATTTACATTTTATTTAATTTTTATGATTTAATTTCATAATAATAAAAAATCCAGTTAATTTACAAACTAATAAAAAATGGAATTATTTAACAGCAATTGGTATGTATTATTAAATTTCGGTTTTTTTATCCAGGCAAAATAAATTTCAGAAAAAGCACATTTTTTTATATATCACATATATCACATACGTATTCATAGAAATATATTCATAGAAATCGAGGCTTTACACTTCAATGAAATGACATATACTGAAATTTGTAGCCTAATGACAGACAAAAAAAAAGAAAATGGCCGCGGTGTGTTGCGATACACTCAACGCTAGTTGCGCCATCTGTTATCTAAATCTGCGTTTTTAATTCCTACACGTAATAAGAGAGAAAGATTAATAGTTCTCATTAAAATGAGTAAATGGGCACGTTTTCTCATTTTTAAATGATTTTTAAATGATCCATCTGCAGAGGTGCGATTTTATTATTGTAATACCATGTAAAATATCAAAAATGGCGCTTTATAAATCAGCTGTAAATATATAAGCCTCTTGTATTTGTGTACGTTTATTTTTTTTTTAATTTTTCGTATAGCTTACGTTTCGTGTACGTTGTAAATGGATCGTTGTAAATTTAATTTTTTATTTGTTGCGCGTGAGTAAAAAAGTTGTTGAGAAAATTATTTCAATGCAAACAGTGCAATAAAATTTTTATTCTCTCAATATTTATTGAAATTTGAGAAAATATAAAAATTTACAACGAAAATATTAAACCAAATATATAAATCGGTAAATCGGTTGTAAATTTCAATTTACATTTTACAACCACCTATACAACCATACCCGTTGTATTTGTTTACACTGACTGTGAAAGCAAAACAACAACAAAATACAAGTAAAAATTTACAACGATCCATTTACAACGTGCACGAAACGTACCCTTATAAAGTTCGGGGTTCTCTGAAAAATGTTGCATATGAAACACAATAGAAATAAAAGATATAGAAGATTATTTGTGTTCTAAAAAACGAGTGCAGCATAAAAAAAATTAAAAAAAAAAAGTCCACTCATTGGCAAAAAGTCCACTTTCACAAAAAAATACATCGTCAAAAATAATATTCGACGATCAAATTGACAAAAAAAAAATTTGAAGATTAAAAAGAAATCAATTTTTGTTTTAAAACAAAGAAAATAAATTAATTTAATGCAATATTGTTTTTAAATGACTTACAGCAAAATTTCAAAACAATATAATAATAAAATAAAATAAAACAAAATAAAATAATACTTTTTCAAACGATATCATCGTTAAATTTATTTTACCGCATTTTTCGTTCGATCTGTTTTACCAATGTTTTACCACACGATATCTACTTTATCATCAAAAATCATAAATCAGGAGGTGAATCATGATCGACGATAGCGATAGTCGATAGACGATATTGATGCAAAATGAAATCATGGTCGTCGATAGTCGTCTACTTTGACGATGATTTTCGACGATTGCTATTTAGCTATCGTTACGATAGTAATTACATATAGAATGTGAATAAATAGAGCATTTTACTTATCTGTCAAAATTAAAAATAAAAATAAAAATTTCAATCCGTGGGCCAAACAAATAAATAAATGCTTTATTTTTATATGTAAATAGTTTTGAATATTTCAATTATTTTACAAAACAATTAATTAATTATTTTCAGAATTCTTTTGATAATGTTCACATATTTTAATTGATAAAAAAATATATTTTTATACTTTAAATATTAATTATCTTATAATATATTAAACGTATAAAAATAATAATAGTGATAAAAATGCCGGATAAGTGTTGTGTTGTTAATTGTTCAATGGGAGAAGATAGGGATGGTGGCAAATGAATGCAAGCTTGCAATGGTTTAAAATTCAGCGATTGGGAATGCAAAACCTGTGTATTATTAAGACATATACTATATTTATTAAATAAGCACTTCCATTTTATGATTAATCTACCATGTATTTCTAAAAATTACTTTTCCCAAAACAATATACATTGGATGCTTATCTACCACACAAATATTTTACCCATCCACCAACATAGAATCGGTATGCTTCCAATGATTTAAATGCCTTATTAAATTCACTTGATGTGTAATGTGATTTGTTATTTACCAAATAATTGTAAATTTCTACACTAGAAACATTTGGGAAAGTAACTGCTCATAAAATACGGATCTTCGTGAAATATATGAATTTTATTTATATGTTGTTGTTTTTCAATGTCTTCCAGTTGTTCCGCATATCTTGAAAATGTAATTTTCTTGGCTGTCCCAGTATTTAAAGTCATAATTTTCAAGATAAACAACAATATCAGAGATGTTAGGAAACCATTTATGTTTTTTGTAACCATTTATATGTAATTATATAATATATTTGCATATTTACCCGGTATGGGTCTAAATCCCTTTTTAAATAATCATAGTCACAATTAATTTACTATTGTTTATTAATAATTAAACATTAAAAAACACAATTTAACAAAAAAATTTAAATTTTTGTAAAGAAATATATATTTAAATAACAAAAAAAATGCAATGTTTGGCCCACGGATTGAAAAATAGGTTATGTTTTCTGTCATTATTTTTTTTGGAAAATGGTCTATACCGTGTTCCCCAATTCAATCTAGATTGATTGTTCACTTTTTTTATTATTTGTGGTTATGTGATTAAATTTTTTGTTTATATTTTCGGCCGACAATGAAAATATTTTTATTAATGAATGTTTAATAAAGTGTTTATTTATTAAAGTGTATATTCAATTACTAGTGAAATAATATTTAGGAAAAATTAATTGTTATAATTACTTTTGATTGGGAAATAATAATTAGAATTTTCTATTTTTTTTATTCTATTTTTTTTATTCAAATTTTTTTATATAAATAAATGTATACAAAATACCAGACGATATGTCAAAAATACCGACATCAAAAATACTGGCAAAAAAAGACGATACTCGTCTATCGTTATTTTAGACGATAGACGATACTATCGCTATCGTCGATCATGATTCACCTCCTGCATTTTTTAAAGTTAATCCATTTCGTTTTGCCACATCAAAAACCCTTTCTAACTTCTCTAGATTATCATGTGCATTTATTGGTGGTACAATTATGTCGTTCAGATATAACAATAATACTTTTTCGCGTATTAGAGTATCGAAAACTTGATGTGTTGATGAAACGCTAAAATATCGATAGCGAATTGCATAAACCAAAAGGCACTTTAAGAAATTCGTATTGGCCATCAGGTGTTATGAATGAAGTATATTTAACAGAATTTTCAACAACGTCCACATGAAAAAATCCATTTTTTAAATCAAGTGTAGAAAAAATTTGCGCATCATGTAGACCTTCTGAAACATCCTCCATTAATGGTAGTGGATATCTATCTTTTATAACTCTCTTGTTTAACTTTCCATAATCTATATGCACAATCTATTGCGGTGCCATGTTTCTTTTTTACAAGCACAATAGGGCTTGCAAAATCCAACTTACTTGTACGAATTATACCCTCCTGTTGCCATTTTATTACTATATCCTTCACCTTCACCTTTCAAATTCAATATTTGCCATACGCCACGGTATTTGATAAACTGGGATTTCATCCTCTAACGTTAATGTAATTTTAATATTACATTCAATCGACTTCTCTGGTACATAATTACCAATTAGCATTTCAACCCGATTGCGTGGTCCAAGCTCTCAATTTCCGTAACAAATTCTAACATATCATTTTCATTTATATTATAATTGATATTAAAATATTATATAGATATAAAATACGGAAAATATGAGCCGTTGTGCAATATGTCTAGGTTATTTAACAAGTACAACGATCATTTTGATTTCGGGATTTCGCGTGGTATTTTTTCAAATAAATTAAAGTCCTCATATTTCGGGAGGTGAGGGGGGGGGGGAGGAATTGAGTCTGGTCTTTGGATGTTTGGTTTTTTTGGTTGGTTGTGGCGTTAATAATAATATTTTTGTTGAATGAGATTGTCATTATGGCAACTGTGTGCATAGGTATTTTATAGTTAGTGAAAATTTATGATATGGTATGATAGGATATGATGATGCATGGATGTATTACTTTTACTGTTGGTCGGTTTTTTGTTTTCTTTTGTGTAATTATTTAATTATTTTAATTTGGTTTATTTTGAAACGATTGTTCTGCGTTTGATTTTGTATTTTGTATCTTATATATTGTATTTTTATTACATGTTATGGAATATGGCAGTAGGGCTTGACCCGTTGCTAAGATTAAATAAATAAATAAATAAATAAATAAATTGAAGAATCGATTCTATTGATGTCATTCTCTTCGAGTTCGTATGTTGTACTTACCTTTCTAATTTTAACTCTACCACTAGTTATCATTAATTCCATTTCGTTTAATACATTCTTTCCTATTATCATTACGTAATTAATCTTATCATCATCAACAATATGCCAATTTATTTCATACACTTCGTCGCAAGTTACCACCATTGCCGTAAAAGATCCGGAAGTATATTGTATTTGTTGACCCAAATCTCTTAATGGTAATACGTGTTAACTTAACCCATTAAGCCCTGAACTATGATCCAATTGAGATAGAAAATTTAAGTTTTCCACATGAGCCAATTTTGATCCAATTAAGAAAAATATTTTTTCCTAATTTCGAAAGTCCTGCCAGGATGGTTTTTAGGACGTGTTTCGAAAATGAAACATCAGGTCGAAACGGTGTAGATTTTCTCCAAAAAAATCAGTATTTAATCTATTTCAATGAGATATGTGGTGGAATCGATTAATAATAAAATACATCCACAATTTTCTAGAAAAACATGTAATTTTATTTATATATTGAAAAAAATAATTAAATTTTATAAATGTTGCATATGTTTTTATTGTTTATCGTGGTATTTGGCAAAACATTTTGGATGCAATGCAACGCGACATTTTTTGCGTTCATAAACCGATTGATTTTTGCATAAATGACAACGAGCTCTATAGGTACTTCGAATAACGGTATGATCATCACGATCGCATTTGATTGAATCATTTGGTTGTAGTATTTTGTTTCGCAATACGATTGCATTCGATTTCAATAAACATTCGGCAACATAAATACGGAATTTTAGTTGAGGCATAATATCTTTTTTTTTTCCACCTTTCGACCAAAACAAAGCATTTTCCATACATTGACCATTGCGGAATCGAAAGCATTTGTTAAAAGAGGCCAATACCATTTTTTTTCTCTAATACTAATCCGATAATTGTTTAAAGCATTATCAAATAAAACCACACCACCCATCGTACGATTGTATTCAGAAATTTGATGTGGCATATCTAAATAAACATATTTTTTACATTTACGATCGAATCGTCGTGCTCGTTGAATCGGTTCATGAGTTAAGTGCTTTGAAAGAACTGTTACAATAGAATTATCATGCCAGCGTAATGCAACAATTTGATTTGAAGTATCAAAACAAAAATCCATACTCCCACGTTCACGTTTCTTCATTTTTTTTGGATCAATTTAATTTGCATGGTGTGTTCTGTTATCACGAACGGTACCTGGTGAAAAACACAATCATATAATCATTATTAAAAAAAACAAATATTCTGTAACTCTAACTCACCAGTTGCAAAATAGTTGAAAGATGACAAACGAGAAAAAAGTTTATGTGACGTAAAAAATTGTCTAACGTAACTGTGTGTTGATTTGGATATTTTAAATTCGAGAGTAAACGTATTACTACATTTTCCCCAAGTCCATACGAACTATCATTTTGTGATGATGCTCCAGCATAAGGTATAAATGTATATAAATAACCGTCAGCCGAACACAAACACCAATACTTATACCCAAACCGAATAGGTTTTCCCTTTATAAACATTTTGCCGTTTTGCAGTTTTTGAATGCCGACCAAAATAAGAAATCTCGATTGATAAATTATGTGCAAAAATATCAAATGGAAGGAAACGTTTGTTAAGCATGTTATTCAGTGGAGTAATTTTTGAAAACTTATCATTTGGATCAAGTAATTGGTTATCGCACACATGTATATATGATTTTATTTGTTGAAAACGATCACGAGTCATTGTGGATTTGATTGCTAAATTACCAAGTGTTGAACTTTCAGACCAGTAACTTCTAATGTCAGGTAGTTGATTGTAACCGCTGATGTACAATATTCTAATAAATTTGCGAATTTCATCGAAATTAGTTTTAAAACTTGGATCATTATTATTCACATTGGCATATTTATTAGTATTTTTAACGATGAAGTTGAATATTTCTTCATCAATGAAAAGTTCAAACAATTGCATTGGATTCATTGCACCTGAACATATACAAAAATAAATACAGTAAAGAATCAGATAGAAACAAGATCAAACATAATGCTTACCAATTTGAATGTATATTTCTTCGCTTTTTTTATTAGAAATATCAACCGGTGATTTTGAAAATGAATAATTATTACGTTTTGACCACTTTGGAATGAATATATGTTGCTGTTGTTTAGATGTTTGGGCTTCAGTTTGATTGGTTTCATCCTCAACATTCAAAGTCATGGCATTCACGTCATCAAACTCACACAATATGTCAACATTTCTAGCTATTTCATTAGGCATACTTGATTGAATGTTTGTTGGTAATATTTGTACATTTTCGTCTAATTCTTCTTCATCACTAATAGCATCTACACGTTCGGGTGGTAAGGCAACAACCTCCACCTTCTCGGCTGTTTTTGATTGATAAAAATGTTTCATCTTCATCACAAGAACTATCGTTCAACAATTCTTTAACTTCACGCATGTTCATGTACGTTTTCCGAAACATTATTCAATAAAATGTGCAAATACGATACACCAAAAACACATATGCTAATAACCTTATTACACATAAAATCACAAAACAGCAAACTTTTTTTTAAATATTTTTTTTTCAAATAACACCCTTGATATATTGCAAGATATATTTGCTGACTGAACTGAATGCTTATTCTATGCAATAAATAACTAATTCGCGCAATGTAAGTCACATAAAACATGAATAATTATGAAATAAAAAGATCTTTTGCATAAATATATATACCGTTTAAACCTGATGTTTCGATTTTGAAACACCCTTGTAAAAACATATATTACATGTTTGTGCATGTGATAAAATGACATATATATATTTATAAATCAAATTCAGAATATCAAATAGCTGGTATAAAACAGAATTTGATTTATTTTAATTTTTTTTATATATTTCATGTTGGTTTGGATTGGGATCAATAGGGTGGCACTGACTGGTCGCTGACCCACTGTTGCAACTGTTGAGTTCCTGATCAAGTGCTTACTTTACCTCCACGTGGTAACCAACGGTAACTGAATGATATACAATCCGTATCATTCAGGCTAAAATTGTAAGTGCGAATCCCATGCGGTTGGTCGTACGGCTAATTACCGACACCGTAAAAACAACAAATTATTTTATTAAATGTTTTGTAAAACGACAGTAGGGCTTGTACCCGTTGCTGATGAATAAATAAATAAATAAATTATGAAACTAGCAACAGTGCCTCGGACAGGACAGGAAAAACGGCAACGACTCAGGCAATGGAACAAGGACAATGATTTAAAACTGGCGTCATGGAACGTGAGAACAATACTGCGCGCGGGCGGTTTAAAAACTTTGACTGATTGCTTAAAGAAAGCTAAACTGGACATAACAGCGGTCCAGGAAATACGGTGGCCTGGAAAGAACATCTTATCCAGTAAAGAATACAAATTCTACTACAGCGGTAGAAATAAAACAGGATTATTCGGCACCGGCTTTATTGTAATGGGTAAAGCGAAAGAATCGGTCATTGGTTTCAACCCCACTGACGAAAAATTTTGCACATTACGAATAAAGGGAAAATTTTTTAATGTAACCTTTATTAACGTACACGCCCAAAAGAAGTAAGAGATGAGAGGAACGGCAAATAGATTATTTTTGCGTATATGTATACAAAATGCAAAGAGGAATGATTTCAGCAGTCATTCTGCAAAAGACGAAGAAGTTGAGCGTAGATAGTATAAAAATTTTAAGTTGAGCGTAGAAGGTATAAATTTTTTATGAATGTATTTTGTTGTTGTATAATTTGGTATAAAATATTTTATTGTTGTATAATGTGGTATAAAAAATAAACAAACCGAATTTTGATTTCAAATTGTGTACAGCTCGTTATTATAAAAACAAACAAAATACTTTAAACAACATAATACAAACAACATAATTTAAAAACAAAATAATACAATTAATATATTTTAATAAATTAAAAAATAATTAATAAATATTATTATATTTTCACTATTTGGAATGCTTCAATTGAATTTGTTCTTGGTTCTGATAATGGTATGTATAATTCACTTAAAACCTTAAAACGACGCGCTTTATAATAAATTTAACTATTAACGCTTTATATTTATAATAAAGTTATAATTCAATTAAGTTTTTACATTATTATTATCGTACAATAATTTTTAATATAATTTAATAATAATAATAACAAAAATAATACATTTTTTGTTATACCACTTTTATACCAATTACACAAAAAAACACACACACACTATTGAATGTGAAAACCTATACATGTTAATAAAAAAAAAGAAAATCCTCACTGTCAATAACTATTTGCCATTCCTCTCCTCTCTTACTTCTTTTACACGCCCCAACAGAAAACAAAGATGCAGACACGGAGGATATGTTTTACGAAAAGCTCAATCGTATTTACAATCAAGCTCCTAGTCGTGACATTAAAATCGTGCTTGGCGATTTTAATGCTCAGGTGGGTAGGGAAATAGTATATCGACCGGCAATTGGTCAACATAGCCTTCATACACACTGCAATAATAACGGCGAGCGTTTAGTCGATTTCACAATATCAAACAATATGATAGTAGCCAGCACACGTTTCCCACATAAGAACATACACAAAGAAACATGGTGTTCGCCCGATACAAAAACAACAAACCAAATAGACCACGTACTCATTGACAGTCGTCATGCGTCCGACATACTGGATGTAAGGAGCTGTAGGGGACCTAACATTGATTCTGATCATTATCTCGTAAGAGCTTTGTTCAGATATCGTGTTAGTGCAAACCGCCAAAAAGTCATTGCGAGAGGATTCAATTTGGAAAATCTCAAAAATGACCAAGTAAAACAACAGTACGATGATAAATTGTTCGAACAGATGTGGATCAACAGATGTGCATGATATGTGGAATCGATTACGTAATTGCATGAAAATGGCGGCAGAGGAGACGGTAAAGTTGAAACCTGGCGTGGTCAGAAATGGTTGGTTCGATGACGAATGTAAAACGGCTCATGAACGATCTGACGGCGTACCTGGTGAACTCTTAAAATGTGGTGGGGATGTATTGTGGAATAGTATACACGAGCTAATTGTGCATGTTTGGAACTATGAGGTTATGCCACAGGAGTGGAATGTTCCAACTATCGGGGAATATCTTTGCTGAATGCAACATATAAGGTACTCGCTTATGTGTTGCATAAGCGCCTATTACCATATGCGGAGGCAGTCATTGGTGAATACCAATGTGGATTCCGTAATGATCGCTCAACAACTGATCAACTGTTCGTCATTCGACAGATAATGGAAAAGTGTAGGGAGTTCAACGTAGTAACACACCATCTATTTGTTGATTTTAAGGCCGCATACGACAGTGTTATGAGGGAAAAATTATGGCGCACGATGGAGGAATTTGGATTCCCACAAAAATTGATCGCCATGTCAAAACTAACACTGACGCAACTTACATCTCAGGTACAAATAAGGGGGATCAAATCGGATGCATTTGAAACCATTGACGGAGTAAGGCAAGGGGACCCTTTGGCTACATTGTTTTTCAATGTTATATTGGAAAAATGTATAAGGAGGACGACCATTAACACCAGCAGCACTATTTTTATGTCATCTGTTCAATTACTCGGCTATGCCGATGACTTGACGTGGTGGGTAGAAGTATGGGTGCCGTTAAAGAAGCGTTCTTACTGTTGGAACGTGAAGCTTCGGAAATGGGATTAAGGGTAAACGAGGAGAAAACCAAGTATATGATCGCACCAACGAACAGTAGGTTTATGGCACAACATCAAATCGTATCAATTGGTCAGAACAAATATGAAACGGCGGACAGGTTTAGCTACCTTGGAAGCAGCATAAACAGCGATATATCGGAGGAAGTTCAATCCCGGATTGCTTCGGGAAACAAGGCCTTTTACGGTTTGCGAAAGATGTTCTTCTCGAAGACATTGAGTAAAACATTGAAACTAAAGCTATATCAAACACTGATTCGACCAATTGTGACCTACGGTTCTGAAACGTGGTGCATGACACAGGCCACCGAACGGCGATTTGGAGGGTTCGAAAAGAAAATACTACGCCTCCTCTTTGGACCGACAAAGGAAAAGGGATGGTGGCGTAGGCGGTTCGATTTCGAGCTATATAAATTATATACCGAACCCGACATTAACCGAACGTCCGAACGAACGAACGTCATTAAGATCGATCGCCTGAGGTGGTTTGGTCATGTGGTACGAATGGATGGCGATCGTATACCGTCAAAAATGCTGGACAGTAAGCCGGGCGGATCTAGGAGTGTAGGAAGACAGCGGGGTAGGTGGAAAGACGAAGTAGAAGTGGACCTTCGGGCCCTCGGCGTTTCCGGCTGGCGGACGTTGGCGGTAAATAGGTCCGGTTGGAGAAGGCTGTTAATGGACGCCAAAACCAATTGTAGGTTGTAGGCGCGCAGAAGTAAGAAGTAAGTTATATATTTCACAAATCTTAAAATTAAAAGAAAAAAATGCAAAATTTGAACTTTTCAAATACCTCAAAATCCAAGTAAATATCGAAATTTTAAAAAATACAAAAACACCTAAATTAGATATTTTAATAATAAATAATAATAATTTACAAATTTTACAAAAACTTTCCAGAGGTAGCTTCCAGATGAAAAATAAGAGCATGTTTCGTTTTCGAGACACTCGGTTAAAATGGGTTAAGCTTGGCGGGTTTTTTAATCTTGCATATGCGGATTTTTTCAACAATGTAATATCGCTACCGGTGTCAATTAAAGCAGATACTGTTAGAGAATATAAATTTTGTAACGATTTTTATTTTTATTTAAATAGTAATTAATTATATTAAATTAAATAAAAAGATAGTTGGGTTTTTATGGTAAATCAGCGGAAATTTAATTGTTTTATTTTGTGTATATATGTATATTATATATTAGATGTTATGTAAAATTTGTTTTATAATTGTAAATAGTATTGTATGATAGATTTAAAATAGTGGTAAAATTTATAAAATGATTAGAATAATAGTATTAAGTAAATAAGGGTTTTGTTATAAAATTGGAGAATGTTCTTATCTGGAGAAAATGCAGATAGAAATAAAAATACAAATTAAAAAAAAAAAGAAGAGTTCTGGATGGACCGCTGATAACTAAGGTGTTAAAATAAAATCATCAAAAGAAATAGTTAATAAAAATAAAAGATATATATTATACGAGTTGGTATAACTATATATATATATTAAAATATAGATGTGTTCGGTATCTATATATATAAATATATATATGTATAAGGATACAAAGTGGCAATAATATTTCAATTGAATAATTTAAGTTAATAAATTTAATTTAAATTGGTGATTTTGTGAAGTAGTATTTAAATTAGATAATAAAAAATATAAAGTTTATATTAGGTGTAGGAATTAATAATGCGGATTTTTTGGCTTGAAAATGTCATTTATTTGTATAACAAAATGTAAACGTTTGCCAATGGTTGTTTGGTCGACATTCAACGCCATTGCAAGTTCATGTTGCGTTCTACACAAATTTTCATCCAATAACGCTTGCAATTCTTCGTCTTCAAATTTTTTTGGCTGACCTGGCCGTTCCTTGTCTTCCAAGTCAAAATCACCATTTTGGAAGCGTACAAACCATCGTTCACAAGTTGCTTGAGCTGGAGCATGTCCAACATAAGCTTCAACCAACAAATGATAGCTTTCAGCAGCGGTTTTCTTCAAATTAAAGTAAGTTATTAAACTTCTCACCAAAACAACTTTTTCAGGCATGTGTTTCGACATATTCGAGGCAAAAAAAAGCTTTGTTGTTTACACTTCAATGAAATGACATATACTGAAATTTATAGCCTAATGACAGACAAAAAAAAGAAAATAGCCGCGGTGTGTTGAGATACACTCAACGCTAGTTGCGCCATCTGTTATCTAAATCCGCATTATTAATTCCTACACGTAATATAATAAATAGTTAATTTAAAAATAATTAATAAAATAAAAATAATATAAATAAAAAATATATTAACAAAACATTTTTTTTATTAAATATAGCAAAAGCATTGGAAGAATTTATAATAGAACAGCAGTTGATGCAATAGATTTTTCCATAGTGGAATATGAAATTAGAATCAGAAATAAAATAATAGTGGTAGGAGAATCTGGCAGAAGGGTACGGTTATTATTATATGAATTATTAAGGGAGGAAGAAAATAGTGGAGTAGACGTTACCATATACCCGTTAATCAATGATGTATATGTCGAAGCTGAGGAGATATTACAAAGATTAAATACTTATAATAATCTATTCAGTGAAGTTGATCCCGAATGTATATCGGCTATCCTGGCGAATTGTTTATTTATGCGACTGCGATTAAAGAGTATATTTCGGATGGAAGTGGCCGCGACGGAACCATTTAGATCCTTAAAAGAGCGTGTGCATAATTTAATTAAGAGATGTGTGGATGAAATAAAAAACAAGTTAAGAGTAGATCCAAGGGCTTTTTCAACTACATGTTTTGCATTCGTTAAATTTCCTATAGCAGAGCAAAACATGGTGGATTTAACTAATACCAATAATAACAGATCAATAGATTTAAATGCGTCGTCTCAGATGGTTGGCTCAGTAAATAATATTCGCAATGGACAGACATCCATAGTTACACCAAATAATAATGTTAGCCATGAAGAGACCAATTCTGTACCAACAGTGGTACAATGTCATAGATTTCCAATACCAACGGTAAGTAATAATATTAGTAATGCATCAGTAAATCAGATACACAATAATAATATGCCAATAAATAGTAATGATAATGTTTTTAGGTCTCACACAACTTCATTGCGAACGAGTACGTATTCCCATGTAAAAACTTCTTGGAGGGCATCTACTTATAATAATTTTACCACGATTGGGTCAAATATACCAAGAACATATGACAATCATTTGAATAATAATTTTGTTGGGGTTAGTAATAATAATGATTATCTGCGATATCTAAATACATCGGGGCAGAATAATAATAACTTTAGTAATAACCATAGTAATTTAACTTATACCAGTATAAACACGGCATTCGGACAAATATATTACCTCAACTAAGTCCAAATTATACAAATAGTCATTCATACCCAGAATTGTGGAGATGGAAAATTAGCTTTACGGGTGAAAATGACAAAATTTCGGCAAGGGAATTCTTATTGACCGTTGAAGGCTATGTTAACGCTCGCGGGTTAACGCTTAATGAAATATTGCCTGCATTAACAGAGCTTTTTTCGGATACGGCCCTGAAATGGTTTAGAAGTTTAAGGCATAGGGTAGCACTGCACTCCTGGGAAACATTTAAAACATATTTTTTAGAAGAATTTGAACCAATTTTTACACAAGAGTCTATCATGGAAAAAATACGGAATCGATTACAAAACGTGACAAACCGATTGTGTCATTTTTTGCTGATATGGGTGGTTTATTGTTGGAGCTACCGAAACAAATTATGGAAGCGGACAAACTCGCCATAATTTATAGAAATTTATTACCTAATTACCTAAGATCATTAAGAACGGTTCCATTCAGCAGCGTATCGCAGTTAAAAAACTTATGTAAAAAGATTGAATGCCGTGAGTCCATTTTAAGAAATCCGGTTCGCAATTATAGTCCACCCAGGGGTCTGCAAGTTCCTTATATTCCAAACAGAACGTACCCGCAGAGATACTATAATAGTCCAGTAAACAATAATAACAATTTAGCACCGGATCCTAATTTTGGCAGATCTTATAATAACAATCCAAATCAGAATCGGACCAAGGCTTTAATTCCGGATGGAGGAATGCAAGTTTAGGTTTTAAAGGGGTACAAAATAACAGTCGGTTTCCGCATACATATAATAGCAATATGAATTTAAATCCAAGTGAACAAGGCAATAGACAAATTAATACAAATCCCCAACAGAATCGTGGAAATGTTAATAGCATAGTATCTCAAGTAACGGAGGCCAACAATCAAGGTAGGTTCAACAATCGTCAGGCAAATGAAAATAACAATCAAAATAATAATAGGGAACCACAAATGCCATCAAATTTTTTCGCGGGGACACAAGAAGACGGGCCCATCTGCGTCCCAAACAACAATTGTGGTCTATAAATAAGCCGACATATTATAATTTATTTGACATAAGTAATGGAAATGACAACCGTCCATTTGTAACCATAAGTATTTGTGGTAAAGTTTTAAAAAATTTATTGGATTGTGGCGCTAATATATCTATAGCGGGTAATTCGGGAATTTTGTTTTTAAAATCTTTGGGTTTGAAATTAGATAAAAATTATACGGCTGCCATGAATACAGTAGATAAAATACCACAAATAATATCGGGAATTTTTTACGTGCCGATAGATTTTAAAAACGAATTAAATTCACGCCGTTCCTACAATTGGTGCACATATAGTATTGGGGGTAAATTTTTGTAGGGATTTTATTTTAATATTCTATTATACGCGATAAAGATAGCAATAACTGGTCCATAAAAGCAATAGATACAAAAGATGAGGTTACCAACGTGAAAACAATATTAAATCACCAATCGTTGTCAATTTCACAGTCGTTAATTTTGGAACAATTAAAAAAACAGTTTTGGGAGTTAGCTAATGGAAATTTGGGGAGAACCTCTTTATTGGAACATATAATAGATACGGCTGATTGTCTACCAATAAAACAACGTACATATCCCGTATCTCCTATTATTCAAGAACGCTTACACAGGGAATTGGATAGAATGATTCATTTGGGGGTTGTTGAAGCCTCATATTCACCATGGAGTAGTCCGGTCGTTCTCGTAAAAAGAAAAGACGGTAGAGATAGAATGTGTCTGGACTTTCGAAAAGTAAACGAAGTAACCAAAAAAGATAACTACCCTTTAACACGCGTAAATGATATATAAAATAGATTGGGAAATACAACATATTTATCTTCGATCGATTTAAGGGATGGGTACTGGCAAAATCCACTATCTGCTTCTTCAAAGGAAAAACCGCATTTTCGGTTCCTGGCAGGGGTTTATACCAATTTAATGTATTGGCATTTGGATTGTCAAATAGCGCGCAGTTCATACAAAGGCTCATAACGAAGGGATTTGGATCAGTAAATCATAGGGTGTTTGTTTACCTCGATGATTTAATAATAGCGACCGAGACCTTTGACGAACACGTCGAAACTTTAAAATTCGTGTTAGAAAGAATGAAGTATGCTAATTTAATAATAAATTTTGAAAAATCAATATTTTGTAGGTCATCACTAAAGTACTTGGGTTTCGTAGTGGATGAATTTGGATTACGTACCGATAATGAAAAGTAGAATGTATTTTAAATTATGCAAAAACAATCACGTATACGGAACTAAAAAGATTCATAGGTCTGACGACATGGTATAGACGTTTTATTAAATATTTCGCAAGTATAAGCGCTCCGCTGTGTGAATTGACAAAGGGTAGACGTAAGGGAAAATCTATTACATAGAATGAGGAGAGTGAACGTGCATTTCTTCGTGCATTCTTTAAAAGTTTATTAATAAGCCGTCCAGTACCGGCTACGCCAGATTTTAGTGAAAGATTTTCAGTCCATAGTGATGCGTCGGGTTATGGCGTGGGCCGTGATTTGTCAGGGAAGAGATGAAGTACCAATATGCTGTTCGAAAATTCCGCGACAATGAAAAAATTTATTCCACCACCGAAAAGCAGTTATTGGCAGTACTTTTTGGGGTAGAAACATTTAGGCCATCTATTGAAGGGTACGAATTCGATATATTCACGGATCATTATTCGTTAATTTGGTTATTTTGGTTAGAAATCCCACCAGGACCTTTAGCTAGGTGGATATTGCGATTATCGCAATACAATTATAACGTTCACCATCGGAAGGGGAGTTCGAATGTAGTGCCGGACGTTTTGTCGCGTATTAATGAAATAGGTTTGATTTCGTTTGAAATTACAGGTGACGATAAATGGTATATGCAGATGCTCAGTAGAGTGGCGTTACATCAAATATAACATGACATTCCTTTCTCCATATGAAATCAACATTCCTCACATTTGTTCTCATAAAAATACCGACAGTACAAAAGTCATCTGGGGTAAAATACATCAATATGCGGTTACAATAGATAAACAATTACAACTAAATACAAATCTATTAAATTCAGTATTATATAAAGAAAAGGCAACGACAAAAATAAAACATCTCATATGATGATTTACAAATATAATAAACAAAAAACAATAATAAAATGTAGATAACTTTAAACGAATAACCATAAAATTACCAAAATACATCAATATACAATTACAATAGATAAACAATTAGAACAAATTACAAATCTATTGAATTCAGAATTAAACATCTCATATGATGATTCACAATTATAATAAACAAAAAAAGAATAATAAAAATGATAAGAAATCCCCATACCAAATGCAGTGAAACTAAAGAATGTCCATAAGAAATATGATAACAAACAATTATCAAGTACTGTATACATAAAATGACTAACTAACTAATGTATTTTGCTCACATATCCATATACCCATAATGTTAAATTGGGCTATATACATATATACAATGGATATAATAATAACAACAACAAAAATGATGGAAATGGAAAAAAACATAGAGGAATAAATCATATAAATACCCAGACAAAAGCATCAAGGAGACATTAATGTTTTAGCCTTCGTAAGTTAAACCAGAATATTAAGACAGCTTTTAGCTGTCGCTACTCTGGATAAATTTATCTTATAAGGTAAAGGTACGTTTTTTCAGGAATGCGTACGCACTGTGCGACGCAAATGTCAAATATAAAATGTATGTAATTAAATGGAGGTGTTTTCTAACAAAAGAAAAAATGCGGTGAACAATTTTGCGTCGCACAATGCGGTGGACTTTGAAATTCTATCTTCTAAATTGGGTACGCAAAATTTATTATTTCATATAAAATTGTAAACAAAGCAAGAAAAGTGAAAAAAAAATGAAATACAATTGATTTTACTCATCGTGAAAGGAAATTATGTTATAATTATATAAAACAAATCATAAATTAACCCTTTTTAAATTGACTTTTGTTTATAAATATCATATATAAATTATAAACAACAGATTAAAACAACAAAAACAAAACATAAACAATACTAAAAAAAAAATCTTGAAAAAACACCTTTGCGTCGCTTAAAAATTTATTTTGCGCCGCACACAGTAAATCAACACTCCACTTTTGAGGAATTAAACTTCATTCAAACAACTCACAGTGACCTCCAAGACCTTAGAAATCATATAATAAACGGCGTAGAAGAGATCGAAGAACAATTCCCCCAAAACTTAATAACCATAAATATATCCGACAAAGAACGTATTTTAAACATGGATCACCAAAAGATAGGAAAATTGGTATCATAATTGGTACCCCGCTTCTCGGGACAACCAAATCCCAATTTAGTAAATTAATTACATGAATTTAGCGCAGCATGCTCTTATGCGGGATGATGTGTTGAAGAAGAAAAGAAAGAAATTTTCGTAATTGCATTGCATTCATTTGATTTCATACGTAATAAAACCGTATACACATTAAAGGATTTCTTGGAATTATCAAAGAATAGATTATCATATCATATCATATATATATTTATCAAAAAAAATCATTAGAAACAGCAAACAACGAATTACCGAATACATACCAATTACTGAACGAAACAATAAATTCATTCAGACTAAGAATAGACAAAATGGTAACATAAAAGAAAAAGAAATAATTAAGGCCAATTACCCAAAAGACATATTCAAAATATTATCTTTAGAAACTGAAAACAATAAATTGAGAACACTAAAAACGGGATCATTAGACAATTCACTTAAACAATATGAATGAACCCTAGACGAAGTGGATTTTGAAACAGCCATTGAAAGGTTATTAAATGTTGAAAATATACTACAATCGAATAACCCACACCAAAAACCAATAAAATACAATAATTTTATTGTCAATACTACCGAAGAAGCAAAATACAAACCAAACGAAATAAAAGGTGGATTTTGTTATAAATTGTTCCACACATTTTCCGAATGTCGTTTGAGACAAAATACACCCTTTTGCACTAAATGTGGAATATACGGACACAATTACCAAACATGTCCAATAAATAAAAATTATAATCAACCTAATTCAGGATTTAATAACTATAATAACATAATAAATAACCAACCCAATAATAATTTTTTAAGACCAGCAATCAATTTCAACGATCCCAATAACAGAAATAATAACACAATTATAATAACCAAAGGCAGGGTTACAACAAACAATATAATAATAATAATAATGGTAACAATTACAATAAAAATAAGAATTATAACAATAATAATAATGACAGACATAATTATAATAATAATAATATTAATAACGCGAATCATAATTTCAATAATAATTCTTACTATTCAAATAATAATAATTATAATAATAACAACGTTTTGAAATGCTCTTACTGTAATCGTCTTGGGCATACCTTTGCACGACGCAACAATAGAAGAAATATGCAATTGCAAAACAACACTCTCACAAAACAAATGATAACACTCATTGCAGGAGATACAAATGATAACAATAAACAACCAAAAAACCAATAATGACCAAACTGGAAAACCGCAGTTCTGGCCCACAAAAAATGAGTAACTTAGACAAATTAAAATATCGAATCAATTTATTAATCAGAGTTTACATTGTATTGCCCATGCATGAAACTTGCATGCAACTTTAATAATCTATAGGCAAGGGGAATTAAAAGAGAAACGGGATCAGTTTCACATAACATTCTACTTTTTATGTGCAACTCGTTCCCTCATTGGTTGTTGTTTTTTTTTATTACTTCGCATCTATACAAGTATGACACATTCAGAAAATTGCACGAGTGGAAAATACAATGTAAATTCAACGTGTATTTCAACGCGGATTCCAACTCGAGTTGAAATGATAATGTAATATAGTTCTTAGAATCAATAATATTAAACAAAGAATTAGAAGAACAGAAATCAGAAACAAAGATTAATCAACAATAATACAGAGAAAAATTTTATAAAGTTACCCATAGATATATGTAAAAACGGTGAGAACATATTCTTACTTGATACGGGTGCAGAAATTAGTTTGATAAAAACAAACACGTTAAAAAATTGTAATGAAATCAATGCGTTAAATAGGGTTCAAATAGGTGGAGCATTCGGAGGATCAGATATAACAAGGGGTTCAATAACGGGCAACATTAGGGCGCCAGAAGGAAAAAATACATTATCAAGTGTCATAGATGACACAGAAAGTATACCTGCAAACGGTTTAATTGGGAGAGATTTTTTAATGGTACTTCTGTAATCAATGCCATTGCTAATACATTATCAATGTTTAGCCGAGATGGTAAATTATTTTTGAAGTTACCAATGCAAACTCTTAATCATTTCTCGCACGATATGTCCAATACCAATAAGCAGTTAAACGATAATTTTTTCCAAAATATTGAATACCCACAAAATACACTCATCGGAAGCAAAATAATTTAAACAAAAAATGTTTTTAATAAAATGATTGAGGAAAATAATATATTAAAAAATAATAATACAATGTTGAGTAAAAATAACAAGACACGAAATGAAAATAATTATACCCACCCACCCACAAAATACACTCATCGGAAGCAAAATAATTTAAACAAAAAATGTTTTTAATAAAATGATTGAGGAAAATAATATATTAAAAAATAATAATACAATGTTGAGTAAAAATAACAAGACACGAAATGAAAATAATTATAATAAAGAAAGCAAAGAAGTAGTAGGAAGTAATATAAAAAGAGAAACGATTTTGAAAATGAAGGAATCGGAATCTCCGGACAATAATTTTTTGATTGATTTATTCTCGAAGGACACACTTTCAGAAGATAATAGAAATCAATTTATTGGAAAACTACGGGACATTACCGAACACGGTTCTTCGCAGGAAGCACTTCAAAGTCAAACTCAAATGAATAACAATTATATAGATGATTTAAAAAATGATAATAATTTAATATATAAAGAAATCAAAAGAAATGAAAACATACAAAAAAAAAGAAGAACAGAAAAAAATAAATACACAAAAAATTAATTTATAAAAGAATACTAGAAGAAAATTGAAAACAAAATAATTTGGAGGAAACTCAAAAAAAGAAACTAAATGAATATCAAAGAAATGAAAGAATTAATGAACTGATTTCCCAAATGATATAACGCAAGAAGAAATTTATAACATAACACCAAGGGTGTAAACTAATGTTAAAAATTAAAATGAAAATACGAACAGTATTTATTCTAGTAGAATCCAAAGAATTAGAAGAAGGAATATACGTGGGAAATACTATTACGAAAATTACAAATTATGACGCACCCATAGCAACAATATATATACATACAACTGAAAAAGTTTTAAAAAATATTAAGGTAAATTACAAACCATTAAAAAATTATAATATAGAAAGGAGAACAAATATGAAATTAATTAATACTAATACAACAAAGAAAAATAAAGAATATGAAGAAAGAATTATGAAATTATTAAATGAATTAAACATTGATGATAATATTAATGAAGAGGAAAGACAAGCTCTATTCGAGTTATGCATTAGGTATAACGATATATTTTTTTTGAGGGAGACAAATTAATCAACACAAACGAAATCGATCACAGCATTCAAACATTACAAGATCACCCACCTATTAAACAAAAAAATTATAGGTTGCCGGAAGTATATAAAGAGTTTATTAACGAATAGATCCAAAACATGTTGAGACACATCTTTATTGGTAGTTCCAAAAAAGATTGACCCAGATGGTACAAAACACTGGAGACTAGTATTTGATTTCAGGAAACTAAATCAAATCCCAATTAAAGATATATTCCCATTACCTAGAATCGAAGATATTCTGGATCAACTTGGACACTCTCGTTACTTTAGTACTCTAGCCACTGGATATCATCAAGTGCTGTTGAATCCCAAAAACGCACCAAAAACTGCATTCAGTTTTGCATGACCATACGGTCATTATGAATTTAAAAGAATGTCTTTTGGTTTAACGGGTGCCCCAGCTACCTTTCAACGGTTGATGAATTGTGTTTTAATTGGACTACACGGGATAGAATTCGATAGAACGATAAATTGGCAACAATATTTGAAAGACTTCGAGGATTCAATTTGAAAATTAAAATTAAAAAATGCCAATTCTTAAAGAAATAAATAGTTTATTTGGGACACAAATGCACACAAGAAGGAGCAAAACAAGACCCGTCGAAAATATCATGTATAAAAGATTACCCCGCACCTACAAATATTAAAGAATTACAAGCATGGTTGGGATTTGCAAATTATTATCGCAAATTTATTCCACATTTTTCGAAAATGGCTTTACTTTTAAATAATTTAATAAAAAAATCTTCAATAAATATATGGTCAAATGACTGTGAAAGGTCTTTTAACGAACTAAAAACGGTACTCACTTCCTTACCAATTCTCATTTACCCTGACTTCAAAAAACCCTTCATATTAACAACCGACGCGAGTGGAGACGCACTAGGCGAAAGCCATTTTCGAAAAATGTGGAATGCGGTACTATCAATATTAATAGTAGTAACAGTAGATCACTTAATGACGTAGAACAGCGATATTCAACGATAGAGAGAAGCTTTCTATTAGGGCGTAAGTTCACGATATATACAGATCATAGGAGTATTTAACATAAAAGACCCCACTTCAAGATTGTTGAGATTCCATCATATACTATCGGAATATGATTACAAAACAGAATACAAACCCGGTAAGTTGAACACAAACGCAGATGCATTAAGTCGAATAAAAACTGATGATGTTCCCAAAATACGGAATATACAAACTCGATCCAAAACAAAGAAAGAAAAATTATTACAAAACAAAATAGAAGGTACGAAAATAAACCAATTGATGTGGAAAATCATAATGATAAGAACCTTGAAGAGAATAATTTAAATGAAATAGAAGTAGAAAATTTAAATGTGGGGAATATATCAAATAAAGAGGAGATAACATTCACGTACTACCTTGAACTTCAACAAAATCGTTTTTCGGTAACAATGATAACAAACAATTATCAAGTACTGTATACATAAAATGACTAACTAACTAATGTATTTTTCTCACATATCCATATACCCATAATGTTAAATTGGGATATATACATATATACAATGAATAATAATAACAGCAACAAAAATGATAGAAATGGAAAAAAACATAGAGGAATAAATCATATAAATACCCAGACAAAAGCATCAAGGAGACATTAATATTTTAGCCTTCGTAAGTTAAACTTTTTTTTTATAATCACCCTTTTTTTCATTTATTATATGTTTAATTTTCTTAGTTTAATTCATTTTCGTTTTATGTTTATTTAATTCCACAATATAAAGAAACCTGAAGATGGTAATTTAAATAAATACCGAAACGTTGTTTTACTTGTTCAAATTTATGTAAAATTTTTTGAAATAAATTTATTTAAAAAACATTTAAAACATATTTTGTTTAAATAAATTTTGTTAGTTAGTAAATTAGTGTTTGTACATCGTCCGAATTACTGTTTATAACTAAATAAAACCGACCGCGAAGCCAAAAATCAATAAAGAAAGATTAAACCAGAATATATGTTTTAGCTGTCGCTACTCTGGATAAATTTATCTTATAAGGTAATATAAGGAGGTCGAGCAAAACCGCTGACCATTTAATCCGAATAGAACATTAATCCAACCTAAATTAAACTCCTTTTATTTTTTATATATAATTTTAGATTTAAATAAAATATTATTGTTATTCAAAAATAATTAAAACAAAAACAAAAATAAATAAAGGTAATATTTTTTAATTCACAAATTTATTATTAGATTTAATTTTTTTTCATAAATGAGTTTATAATTTATCATGTCTGAATCCCGAAATCTGTATTGAATAACTATTCAATAAATAAAAAAAAATCCTTTAAACCACTCGGACCACGACAATCTTGAAGATCATAATGATTGGAAATTAGTAAATAATAAATTATATCACAATCCAAGGGTTACTAGAAAATCGCAATTAAATGACAATTATTGGAAACTAGTTGTACCACAGTCTGCACGGGCGAGTAACACATCATATAACACATATGAGTGCCATGATTCCAGTAGCGAGGAATGGAAATGTCTGATGGATAGACAATTTAAAAAATCCAAAATAAATAAAGTCCGTATATGTTTACGTTCTGTGATGTTGAAATTTTGGTTATTCATATACTTATGAACAGTAACAAACACGTTCGAATCAAAACGTTAAGTCAAAAATTATGTTTGCTAAAATCATCTTCAACAAAATTTTAATAAAAACATTACCTTAAAAAAAGCTTTAATCACGGAAATAATCCATTTATAAAACATTTGTGCGGTAATTGACAATTTTTCGAAATTTTTTTCGTAGTCAGTGTTCAATAGCCAATCTTTGTCTTAAAACTCATATACAAATAATTTTATTGAAATAATTTAAATAATATTATAATTATTTAATAATTACAATAAAATATCAAATCGGGGAAGAAAAATCGTATTCAGTGTTCAATAGCCAATTTTTATTTTAACCATATACAAAAATAAATATGAAATCAGGAAAGAAAAATCGTTGTCAGTGTGGAATAGCTAATTCGTTATCTTTAAATATACAAAAATTAAATAATATTAAATAAACCAAATCATAAACAACACAACATCAAATGCCGAAAAATCGTATTCAACTAAAATTTAAATTCTAACGAAAAGAAAATTATAAGTAAATACAAAAAACATAAATATTATACCGAGGTATATATAAATATAAATATATTATATATCAACAACCGTCATTCTATATGATTCTTTATTATATATTATATTTGCTTGTATTGTACAAACAATGTAAATATTAAAATATAACATATATGCATATATATACCAAAATCAAAGCATTAGAGAAACCAGTTTAAACAACATACATGTCAGCTTATCATCATCATTACCTAAAATTATTACATAAAAGACAATTCAAAATTTGTCTTTTTTGGAGTATTTTGAATTCTTTTAACTGTATATTAATATATAAGAAATTCGTTCTATATGTGCATCGGTTGACGAATGCATGAATATAGCAATAGAAATCTATATTGGAAAAATTGCTCTATGAAAAGACATTTCAAAATTTGTCTTTTTATGAGTATTTTAGCTATATAGTATTGATAGCATATATCAATATATAAGAAATTCGTTCTATATGTGTATTCGGTTAATGACTACATGCATATAGCAATAGAAATATATACACTTTATAAAAAGACATTTCAAAATTTGTCTTTTTTTGAGAAAGTATAGATAAATTAATACGTAAAATATCATCTATCGGTTGATGAATACATGCATAGAAATAGAAATACGATTGGAAAATTGCTCTATAAAAAGACATTTTAAAATTTGTCTTATTTTGAGTAATATGCGAAATATTCATATGAGAAATTCATATATATATGGTTATGGTTCAATATGTGTTGAATCGTTGAATACAGTTGAATGGATAATAAATTCGTTTATAACAAAAACAAATATAAACCCTTTTTAATTTTTATTTTTTATATATTCTATCTACTATTGCTACTATCTAGGCATATTCTATACATTTTTGTATTCAATATTTGTTCATAGAATTTGCAAAGATATATCCTTTATCTAAGATTTCCTTTGAATAATGGGTAGACAATGTCTTTTTTGTCTGTATGACTCGGCGTCGCTGCATGATTCTCCTATGGCATCACATATGGGCATAAAACGTCCGATAGCAAGGGTCAAACAACGAAATTATTGGCCGAACTCCGCAAATGATGTTAAAAAATATGTAAAGGACTGTAAAATTTGTAGTGAAATTAGCACACTACAAAAAATCGAATAGGTACTTGCTAAGGAAGTCGCCCTTGCTAAGGAAGTCACCCTTGCTAAGGAAGTCACCTTGACGCGGTGCAAGGGCTTAGGTTGCAATGATCCGGAGGGCTATGCTGATAGGGTCACCCATGTCAGACAGGCCTTCGGGGAGCAATGAACAAAGAACTTCCAACCCTCAATTCAAGGTGTCGTGCGACCCGTGCCGAAGAATTAGTTGACAGTCGAGGGTAACAGACTGTGCTGAACGGAGCCTCCTAGACACCGGGCGCCCTCTAGGAGTATACAGCCTTACCATGGCAAGAGGCTCTGCTATGGTGGACCAACCCATTCCTCAACCTAAAATCCTACATTGTATGGAGAACAATAATCAAAAACAAAATGAGAGTGATGCTTCTCTAAACGCATCAGATATTACAATGGGTGATCACCGCCCACAATTCACGGCGTCTGACTCGTCAGATACCGAAGCAGGAAGTTTGGGTTCGGAGAACTCACAATCAACAATTGTGGGGGTCGAAGAACCTAAAACATCCGAAAAACAAAAAAGCCCCAGTCCGGCTATCTCAGATATTCGAGAAAGGCTACAAGGACTGGGTACCAAACAAAAAAGGCTAAGTGGTTCCGCCAGGAGGAGGTACCAATTTCTAGTCAGTAAGGGCTATTCGACAGAAGAGGCCAAAAAAACTTGTTTGGTAAAAATCCGAGATCGACCCAGTGACGCTCCCCTCAAAAGGGCGCGATCCGAAACTCGACACCGAAAAATACGGATAACATCAAAAGGAGATGTCCAGGTGAAATCAGAGATGCTTCTCAAGGGGATAAACCTCAAGAGAATAAGCCCAGCTACAGCGGGGTCACATCGGCCCACACTGTAGCGATCATTCATAAGGACTATCCTGAAACAAAGATCGAAACCGGTCAAATGAAGTCCATCTCGGAGGGCATTGACAATTTGTTAATGTCTCTCCCAATGGACGGAATTTGCCCGAAGTTCACTGGTCTTACAATGAAATCGGGCTGGGTAGCGGCATACTGCGCTGATGCAGGGACGGCCGCATGGCTGAAATCATCATTCGCAGAATCAAATGTTGGAGATGGCAACTTCAAAGCCATAAAGAAGCCGATCTGCCCAAGGCAAGTACATTTTATTTGTATTTGCCAAACTGTCAAAGCGAGGACATGGAGAAGATTTCAAGGCGCCTCAAAATTCAAAACATGTCTCTCAGGAATGAGGACTGGAAAATTATTTCAAGAAAAGACAGGGAGCAAGGCATGACGCAGCTTATCGTGTCGGTAAGCCACACCCGTGCACAAGACCTCGTGGGACCCAATTTGAAACTGAATTGGATGTTTGGTTTCGTTTACCTCAGACCGGGGAAACAGGCCACGCATCCGAGACAGCCTCAAAGAGGGCCTTTACACGAAGCGGGTAAAAGTGCACCCAAGGCGTCGCAAGTCACCACATCCAATCCTATCCCTAAACCCACAACGCTCCAAACACCCAAAAACATCTCAACATTACCAAATCCGGTACCCAATCCTTCCCCATCCACAGCATCCAGTGATCCCATACTTTATCCCATCCCAAAAGTTCCTTTAAAAACAAATGTCCCCAAAGGCGACCCGAGTTTGCAAAACTTCCAAATAAATAAACACGGCAAGGTCCAAAAAAAGCATGGACGGGCGCCGAGGAGGCAGGCCGTCCTTTCAAGGTTGTGCAGATCAACCTGCACAAATCCAAGGCGGCCACAGCCAACCTTTGCAAACTATTTAAGGAAAAAGCATGGGACCTGGTGTTAATACAGGAACCGTACGTTTGCAAAGGGAAGGTTCTAGGTCTCCCAAGGGGAAAATCAGGTACAGTAATATACAAACCGGATACAGAAGCACCAAGGACTGCAATATTATGCAATCCCAAATTAAATATTTTTTCTATAAATGAATTTATTTCCAGGGACATCACAGCAATCGCTGTCCCCATGAAAAAGTTAGGAGGCAAAACGCACATCATAAATTTTGCCTCCTGCTATTTCCCGGGAGATGAAAAAGAAGCCCCCCCAAAAGAAACACAAAGCTTTGTGGCATACTGCCAGCACCACAAAGCAAAATACATTATGGGATGCGATGCAAATGCGCACCATATAACATGGGGCAGTACAAACACCAACCCGAGGGGTGAGTACCTTTTTGATTTTTGTATTGCCAACAATTTAATCATAAATAACAAAGGAAACGAGGCTACTTTCGTGACATCGGTCAGGAGAGAGGTGCTAGATGTAACATTGTCTGATGTAGCATCAAGTCACCTGATCTTAAAATGGCAGGTGTCCAAAGAGGCCTCTTTATCAGACCACAGGTTTATCCGATTTGACTTATGCATTCCAGAAGTGAGGGAGGCACAAATCAGAAGCCCAAAAAATATTAAATGGGATCTCTTTAACGATACCCTGAATCACAGGTTAGACTTTCAACCAAAAAATATTAAAACTGTGGAGGAATTAGATAATTCGGCCACAAGAATTATAGAAGATATACAAGAAGCCTATATAAGTAGCTCTGAATTAAAAACAATTAAATCAAGGCGCGATGTACCATGGTGGAACACAAAGCTCTCCAAACTAAGGAAAAAGGCCCGGGACAACTTTAACCGGGCCAAAAGAGAAAACGACTGGGAGGCTTATCGCAAATCCCTAACGAAATTTAACAGAGAGCTAAGAAGGTCTAAGAGGAAAAGCTGGAACGACTTCTGCGAAAAAATTGACACACTCCCAGAGGCGTGTCGAGTTCAGAAGGCGCTAGCTATGGACCACAAGAATCCCCTAGGATCTATTCGATCAGGGGGAGGAATTATATCCACAAATGGGGAGGGATCCCTTAAAAACTTAATAGAGGTGCACTTCCCGGGATGTGTAATACACAACCCAGAAGTGCAGCAAAAGGACGAACAAGTCACCACAGGGGATAGCTGGCCGATTGTCAAAAACCGGGCATATCAGACCAGTAAAGAAATATGCACGGTTGAGGCAGTAAGATGGGCCATAAACTCATTCGAGCCATTCAAATCCCCGGGACCTGATGGAATTTATCCCATTTTTCTACAAAGATCCCAAGATCGTCTAATGGCGACAATAGTAGAACTCTTCAGAGCTAGCCTGGCTCTAGAATATATTCCCATAGTGTGGAGGGAAGTGCGGGTGGTATTCATACCAAAGGCCGGCAAACAAAACGCTTCAGAGGCAAAGGCATATAGACCTATAAGTCTCACATCATTTTTCCTTAAAACGTTGGAAAAGGTGATAGACAACTACATAAGAAATACTGTACTGACAAGGCAGCCGTTGGCGGCAGAGCAACATGCCTATCAGGCAGGAAAATCGACCGAGACTGCCCTACACAATATAGTCAGTGAAATAGAGGGCACTCTGGTTGACAAACAATTACTGATGTGCACCTTCTGTGATGTGCAGGGAGCCTTTGATAATACAAACTTCAGGGTGCTAAAGAGGGCAGCTATAGGAAGGGGCATTAGCCCTGCTATAGTTGGCTGGATGACGCACATGCTACAAGAAAGGAAAGTCAAGGCAAGATTGGGTGATGCCTGTATAAGTTTTAGGCCCACTGTGGGATGCCCGCAGGGCGGGGTTCTCTCGCCACTAATGTGGCTACTGGTGGTGGATGAACTCCTGCTCAGAATTAGGGAAGAACACATAATGTGCGTGGGATACGCCGACGACATAGTTTTAATGGTCAAAGGCAAATATGAAACCACAGTTGCAGAAAGAATGCAGCAGGGATTGAATGTGGTACAAGGCTGGTGCAGAGAGGTGGGACTAAAGGTCAACCCAAAGAAAACTCACTGCCTACTCTTCACGAGGAAAACAAAACTGAAATACGGGGTACCTACCATGGATGGGAGCCCTATACAGATGGCCAAGGAGGTTAAGTATTTGGGTGTCATACTAGATACGAGATTAACATGGAACCCACACATCAAATATATGTTAAACAAGGCATACAGGGCATTTCATGCCTGCAGACAAATGATTGGAAAGACATGGGGCCTGAGTCCGAAAATGATGGTATGGCTATATACCTCCATCATAAGGCCAATCACTTGTTATGCGGCCCTGGTGTGGTGGCCAAAAATAAATCAAAAGGAGACGTTGGGGTCTCTAAATAAGCTGCAAAGAGCAATTTGCGCATGCGCGACTGGGGCAATCCGAAGTTGTCCAACGGTAGCTTTAGAAAAACTTCTAGGACTGGATCCGATACATATCCATATCCAGGCAACAGCAATGGCACGGGCATGTGGGCTAAGAACCCTAGACCGGTTCAAGGCGTCAAGTCTTGGACATGCATCTATTTTAAAGAGAATAAACCTGGAGGAAGACCTTCTGGAATTCTCGGATAATATGATCAAGGTTGTGGAGTGCAAAAAGCTCTATGAAACCTGCTCCCTAGACGGGAGCGCAGCCGAGAAAAAAATTGCTGCCATGCCATGCCATGCGGTTGTATGGCACACGGAGGGCAGCACGGGGCCCGCAGGAGCGAGAACTGGCATGGTTGGACCAAGGTTTAAACATAGTCAGACCCTCAGTAAATATAACACGACATTCCAGGCGGCGGCGTGTGCCATCGAGATGGGTGCAATGGAATGCCTCCGCCGGGAATACAAACATAATGAGATATATATTATATCAGAGAATCAGGCGGCAATTAGGGCGCTGGAAGGACCAGTGTTCAAATCAAAGCTAATATATGGCTGTCATAAAAATCTCAACAGGGTGGCCCAGGAAAACAAATTAGTAATAATAAGGGCTCCTCACACTACAGGAAGCAGAGGTAATAAAGAGGCCAGTTACCTGACGAGGGCGGCAGCACGGGCCACATTTGTGGGACCAGAACCCGCCATCGTAAACTCCACCTGCTTCATCAAAACGGCCATAAATGCCTGGAAGGCGAGGGAAAGGGAACAATATTGGTTTTCCTTACCAGGACTAACAAACACGAAACGGTTTTTTAGTCAAAATTTCACCGGGCTGGAAACTGCAAGGGATAGGAAACGGGAGGAACTGAGGCAGCTATCGTGGTATGCCTCAGGGCACGGACCGTTTAATAGCTATCTTTATAAAACCCGTAAGTCCATATCAGAAGTATGCAGATTCTGTAAAACAGAGAAGGAGACGTCGACACATATACTCTTCGAATGTGACGCTCTGAGAGATAAAAGACATAGGCAATTCTGCACAGACGTAGGGGTCAAGACGATAACGAAGATATCTCTTGACAGTCTGCTAAATTTTATAGTGGAATTAAATTTAAAATTTAAAGTGTAGTGGTCAGTGACATGAACTTTATTTTTATTTTATTATTATATTTTCAGGGAGTACAATAGATCCAATGGGTCGCAGTACACGGAGCGGTTTACGTAACTACTCCAACCCACAGGGAGGGGTTTTAGTCGGTAGGACGTCAACTTAGTTGGCGGGAGTCCGACACTCCGTCCGTAAATGGATTTCCCCTCCCACCAAAAAAAAAAAAAAAAAAAAAAATGGGTAAATTTCGAATAGCTATGAGACCTCTCCAAATGTTATCTATTGATATAATTGGTCCGTTTCCATGGTCATCCAAACAAAATTGTTACATTCTAGTGGCCTGTGATTAGGTTACTAAATTCCCAATAATGCAAGCAGTAAGAGAAGCTACGGCTAATAAAATTGTTAAATTTTTAGAAAACATATTTTTTCAGTATGGCATGCCGCAAATCATAATGGATGATAATGGCTCCCAATTTAAAAGTAGGGAGTTTGCGTAAATGTTAAAAAAAATATGGTATTGAGAAGATGTTGTGGACAAGTTTTTATCATTCACAAAGCAATTATTGCGAAAGAACGAACCAAACAATAGGAACTGCGTTAAGAGCTTATGTAAAAGAGAATCACCGAAAATGGGATGATAACTTGGCATATATAAATCTGGCTTTAAAAACATCAGTGAACCACGTTACTGGCTATACACCGTATTATTTAAATTTTGGTCGGGAATATGTGGGGTATTCTGGTGATTATATATTGTATGATGATGGACAAAGTAGGATTAATGACGATGCGGTGATTAAGGAGAGGGTAGAATTTTTAAAGAAATTTGAACAGGTATATGAGCAAATTCAGAAAAGGATGTTAGATGCTTATGAAAGGAATGTGAAATATTATAACAGAAACAAAAGAATTATTAAGTTTAAGCCTCGCTAAAGCCTCGATTTATATGAATATATAATATATGAATAGATTTCTATGCATATATGATATATAAAAAAAATGTGCTTTTTCTGAAATTTATTTTGCCTTGATAAAAAAACCAAAATTTAATAATACATGTGGGATCGCCACCACTGGTTAAACCAACTGAAGCCCACATGGAATAAGTGTTATAATAAACAATGAACAAAGAAGTATATATTATGAATTAAAACTAGAATTAAAATGAAATGAAATGAATTATATGAGACTTAAATAAAATGAATTATAAAACTAGTTGTTATTGTTAAATAAAGGTTAAATGGTGATGGAAGATTTTATTAAATCGAAAAACGATATACAAAACCCACAAATTGGGGGCTCAACCGAACAATTAAGTTGCCGGATAAAAATAAAAGTTATGTGATATGGACAAGAATAAAGTTATAAAAATTAAAGCAAAGTAAAGCAAAGTGATTATAGTAAAGTTAAAGTACAGAAAAGTTTGTGTTAATTGTAAAGAAAAGAAAAATTATTTCAGCAACGGTAAAGACAAGTTAAGTGAAAATAGGTTCAGAATAAAACTTAGATAAAAGCACGGTGTTAAGTTTGTTAAGAAAATAAAAGAAAAGTATAAGATTAAAAATAGTGAAAGTATTTATAATTATAAATCCATCAAAGTTATATAGGAAAGATAAGAATAATATTATATACTATTAAATAAAGACAATAAGACATATTTAATAATAGATACGTTATGTGGTGAATATCATATGAAGGTGATATATAATACAAATGCACAATAGTATTTGATAAATGAATGATATAATGATATGATAATAATATTATAAAAATAAATTGAAAACACATAATTTTATAGTACGGTATTACTAGAACAATTGAAATAATTGAATGTAAAGAGGTTATATTATAAATAGTAATATACAATTGGAAAAAATAAGTTATTAAAAATTATTAAAAAAGCAATAATACAAATAAAAAAAAAAAAAGAATTTTTTTTTAATTAAAATAGTTTTCTAAATATATGGAAACAGAAATAAAAAATTTAACAACCAAACAATTGCAGCTTTTATTAAAGGAAAGGGGTTTACCCATATATTACCAACTCAAGAAAGATTTAGTGAGACGTTTAACATATTCCGTACGTCAAAGTGAGGCAATCATGAATTCACAAAAACAAGAATCGAGAAAGAATCCAACGCTACGTATTATTATCAACGAAGCATCTATGCAACCACATGGTAGCGAGCATGACCCAACACTACGTCAACACCATGGTGAAGCATCCTCAAATCAGCATAACGCAAGTATATTAAATTTAACGCATTAACGTTGCGTGATGTAGAAGATTCGCTAACCACATTCGATGGAGAATCTACAACTAATGTAGCCGATTTCATCGGCGAATTTGAAGAAAACGCGAAAATATTTGAATGGGATGATACACAAATGTATATATATTTACGGAAATTGCTTAGGGGAGCAGCAAAGTTGGCAGTCGAGTCAACAAGGGAAGTATTCGACTTTGAAACCTTAAAAGATACCTTAACTATGGAGTTTGCAACAGATACCACAAGTATTGATATACACAGAATTTTAAGTTCCAAAAAGAAAACAAGCAGCGAAACGTATTTGCAATACATTTACAATATGCGGAAAATAGCAATGAAAGGTAACTTAAATGAAAAATCACTCGTAGCTTATATCATTTCAGGTATTCCAGATCATAAACAAAATAAAATCATGCTTTATGATGCAAATACCATAGCGGAGCTACGTGGCAAAATCAAGGTTTATGAGGAAGTTAAAAAATCTGAAGATAGTACATGCAACCCTTTTCAACCGCAATACCATCAAAGATACGGCCAAACCAGCATGTCTAGGCCAAGGAACATTAGCAATTACCCCGAGAAATCATTTTATATACCCCGTTGCAAGATATGTGGGGCCACTTCGCACATGGAAGAGCAGTGTCCGAGTAAAGCAAAAGGACCTCGATGCTTCAAATGCAGTAAATTTGGTCACATTTCACGAAATTGTAATGGGCAGCTTTCTACTTCATCACCTAACACAACGCACGTAAATTGCAAAACATTAAGCGACATGACAGTAAAGGTAAGCATGTATTCAGGAGATTTTAGCGCGTTGGTAGATACGGGCAGTGATATTACCCTAATGAAATTGTCTACATATGGGGGGCTAATAAATGCACCTGAAATGGATAATACAGTAACAACATTGAAAGGATTAGGCCACACGTCAGTAAAAACATGCGGTACATTTAAAGCAAAGGTAAGTATCAATCAAGAAACGTTCAATATAACTTGTCACGTAGTAAAGGATGACACAATAGGTTACAAGATGATTATCGGTAAAGATTTATTAAGCGAAGTACAACTAAACATCATGAACGGCAAGGTTGAAATTCATCATATTATACCTCCTCCATGTACACAGGAAGAAAATGACATTAACACCATTGATTCGAGCGTGTTTATTATGGAAAGTCAGGACGCGGAACACATCACATCTATTCAAAACATAAAAATACGCAACGAAGTGAACCAATTAATATCGAACTACCAACCAATAAAGCCGACATCATCCAGCATTACAATGAGACTCACCTTGATAGACAAAATTCCAGTATACCAATCACCAAGACGTTTGGCTTAAGTTGAGAGGGAAATCGTAAACAAACAAGTGACTGAATGGATGAATGAAGGTATAGTAAGACCTAGTTCTTCGGACTACGCCAGTCCGGTTATATTAGTAAAGAAGAAGGACAGTACACACCGATTGTGTGTCGATTACAGGAGGTTAAATAAAAAAATTATCAAGGATAGACATCCTTTGCCTTTAATCGAAGATATATTGGAGAGTTTGCATTTTGCAAACGTATTTTCAAAATTGGATTTCAGAAATGGGTTTTTCCACGTAGACGTGGACGAACGATCAAGAAAATATACGTCTTTCATAACGCCGGACGGTCAGTTTGAGTTCAATAAAGTTCCATTTGGACTGTGTAACTCACCGTCCATCTTTCAAAGATTTATTAATATTATATTTCAAGAATTAATTCGGGAAAAGGTTCTTTTATTATACATGGACGATATAATCATACCATCTATAGATGAAAAGGAAAATGTGGAAAAACTAAGACGGGTTCTTATGGTAGCAGCGAACAATGGATTGGTCATCAAATACGAGAAGTGCAAATTTGTTCAACATTCAATCGAATTTTTGGGACACATTGTTAGTAACGGAGGAATTAGACCATCGCTGGAAAAAACTAAGGCAATCCGAAATTTCCCGCGGCCAAAAAATGTAAGGGATGTACAAAGCTTCCTGGGATTGGCTTTATTTTTCAGGAAATTTATTGCAGGGTTTTCTATTTTGGCGAAGCCGTTCAGTGATCTCACAAAGTAGAATGTGGATTTTGTATTTGAGCGGGAACAACTCGGGTCATTCAATGTTTTAAAAGAGCGTTTGTGCAATGAACCGGTGCTAAAACTATACAATCAGAAATACGAAACGGAGTTACATACGGATGCCAGTCAGGCGGGTTACGGCGGTTGTCTATTGCAGCGAAATCCAGAGGACCAACAACTACATCCCGTATTTTATATAAGTTTCAAGTCCAGCGAGGCGGAAACAAGGATGTGTAGTTACACATTGGAGGTTTTAGCTATAATGAAATGCCTTCACAAATTGCGAATTTATTTGGTGGGTATATCATTCAGGATATATACGGATTGTAAGGCATTTCAGTTGACCATGTCTAAGAAGAATTTGTGTGCAAAGATCGCACGATGGGCTTTGGCGTTGGAAGAATTCGATTGCGAAGTGATTCATCGTGCGGGCACAGGTCTAAGACATGTCTATGCCCTGAGCCGGTATCCCACAATTATGATTATTGAGACGGGAATATTGCAACGCGTCAGAAATTCTCAACAACAAGACGGCTTTTGTAAACTAATATTCGATATTTTACAACAGAACGGCTATTACAGAGATTATATCTGCAGAAACGATACCCTATTTCGTTTTGTTAATGGTAGATATGTGCTGGTACTGATAAAGGCAATGCAGACGGAGGTGATAAGAAACGTGCATGAGAAAGGTCACCTGAGTGCCAGGAAAATGGAAGCGGTATTAACACAGGAATATGACATAGAGAATTTAGGTAAGAAAATAGAAAAAGTTATAACTAATTGCGTTGCTTGCATTCTAGTATCGAGAAAGGCTGGAAAACAAGAAGGATGGTTAAGCTCTATTAACAAATATGATCGGCCATTACACACTTACCATATGGATCATTTAGGTCCATTACCGTCTACACATAAAGCGTACAAGCATTTGTTCGTCGTTGTAGACGCATTTGCAAAATTTGTGTGGATATATCCCACTAAGTCAACCACCAGTGAGGAAGTTTTGGGCAACTTGAAAAAGCAGCAGCAAATATTTGGTAATCCGATCCGAATTATAAGTGATCGAGGTCCGGCATTTACGTCAACGTCGTTTAGGGAATATTGCGAGGAACAAAATATAATTCACCTGAAAATAACAACCGGAGTTCCCAGAGGAAATGGGCAAGTAGAACGAATAAATGGGATAATTGTGCCAATTCTGGCAAAGTTATCTATAAATGAACCATTGAAGTGGTACAAACATGTACACTTATTGCAACGTACAATTAATTCTACTGTGTCCAGAAGTACTTCTAAGCCACCATTTGAATTAATGTTTGGAACAACTATGAGAAATCCGGAAGATGTAAGCGTTAGTAAAATGCTTGAGGAAGAATTGATGGCAGAGTTCGAAGATAATCGAGTAATGTTACGTAACGATGCGAAAGAACAGATGCATAAAATACAAATGGAGAATAAAAAACTATACGACTCCAAGAGGAAGAAACCCACCACGTATAAGATAGGCGATTTAGTTGCCATTCAGAGAACGCAGTTAGCTCCGGGTCTGAAACTGTTCCCGAAGTTTCTGGGACCGTATGAAATAATCGAGACAAAGAGAAACAATAGGCATCAAGTGAAGAAAATTGGTTCAGGTGAGGGATCCACAATAACATCATCAGTTAGTGATATGATGAAGCCGTGGATATCACCCGAAGTGGATTATGAGTCATCCGAGTCGGATGACGAAGCAGGATGGCCGAATGTGGGATCGCCACCACTGGTTAAACCAACTGAAGCCCATATGGAATAAGTGTTATAATAAACAATGACCAAAGAAAGTATATATTATGAATTAAAACTAGAATTAAAATTAAATGAAATGAATTATTGAGTTAAATGGTGATGGAAGATTTTATTAAATCGAAAAACGATATACAATACATACCAATTGCTGTTAAATAATTCCATTTTTTATTAGTTTGTAAATTAACGGGATATTTTATTATTAGGAAATTAAATCATAAAAATTAAATAAAATGAAAAATGAAGTTTGGACGACGGTCAGCCGACGGCAATAGAAGAAAAAATATCAATGTCCGCCGTCAGCCGTCGACATGTCCGCCGTCCAATATCCATAAAAAGCACCTACATTGAAATGCATGTATTTTCAATTTGACATTTGCCGTCGTCTGCCGTCGGCATTTCATAACAATCATTACTTAAACTGTATCCTAAGTATATTTAATCAAAGGTTATAGAAAGAAAATCCGATTTAGTATATGTACTATTAGACGAGAAGGGAAATGTCGGGACATATCATGTAAAGGATATAAAGCAATAAATAAAAAAAAATATATAAAAAGAAAGAACATTAGTTTTAGAATAGAGTTGTAATTTTGGGTTAAAAAAATTGTTTGTTGCTATTGGTTAAAAATTGGTATTTATATTTATTTTTATTTCTTTTTTTGTTATAAAGGGTGATTTTTTAAAAGCATAGGAAAGTTTTTCAAAAAAAACACATAAAATTCAGAAAAATGCATGAAATCTTTATTTGAATCGATAGTACGGTCCATATAATTTAATGTTTGAAGATAAACCGCACCAAACTGTGACATTTTGTGAATGCATTAGTAGCTCTTGGAATGCTTCTGGCTGATATTCACTCCAAAATCGACAATTCTCGATGAACTTTCTTAACAGAGCACGCATTTTGATAATAAAATTCAATAATTTGCAAGCGTTGTTCGTTTGTAAGACGATTCATGGTTAAATTATAGACCAAACTGAAGATGTTTGACAGTGAAACAAAACACGAAACGTGCGTCAGCTGTTTAAACCGGTGTTGCCAAAAAGATAATAACTAAAAAATCACACTTTAGAATGCAATGGAACAACCATTCGGGCATTAATAGATACCGGGAGCGACGTAAATCTTATGAATTACACAACATTCAACCAATTACGTAATCGACCGGAATTAAAAGGTCCAAGGATGCCACTTTACGGTTTCGGCAAAACACTAAAGCAGACCATGGGGTCCTTCAACTTACAGGTATTTATCAGTAATAATGCATTTGACATTCATTGTAATTTGATTTTAGATAAATGCATGAATGAAAACATGATCATCAGTAAAGACATTTTGAAAGATGCAGATATTTATATTAACAAGGCGCAGATCACAATAAAGAAAAGTACGGAGGAAAGCTTAAACGAGCACGAGGACGAGAGCTAATTGCAAGGCATCGACATAGTTGGATTAACACAAATAGAACCAACGAACATTTAAATTTTATTCAAAATAAGCAAATTAAAATTGAAGTGCAAAACGTAATCCAAAATTATAATCGGGAAAGACCAAAAACTAGTTGAATTGATATGCAGATTCTATTAATGGACGATACACCCGTACATCACCATCCACGACGGTTAGCGATCGCCGAAAAAACATTTGTAGATAAACAAATAGAAGAGTGGATATAATAGAAAATAGTACTTGTAGAGGGAGGGTATAATAGAAAATAGTACCTCAACGTATGCAAGCCCGATTGTAGTAACAAAAAAGAAGGACGGTAGTCAACGATTATGCGTAGACTACAGAAGGTTGAACGAAAATATAATTAAGGACCGATATCCTTTACCAGTTATGGAGGATATTATAGAATCGTTATATGACTCAAACATCTGCACAACGCTGGATCTAAAAAATGGGTTCTTTAACGTTGACATAAAGGAGGAAAGTTGAAAATATACATCTTTTGTGGTACCGAAGACAATACCAATTCAGAAAGGTACCATTTGGTCTCTGTAATTCAACGGCGGTTTTTCAGAGATACATCAATAACGTATTTCATGACCTAATACTCGGAGGAATAGTTTCCATCTATGTAGACGACCTCATTATACCTGCAAAACTGAAAAGGAGGGCATAGAAAAGCTAAAGTTAGTATTAAATATAGCAGTCTTAACAATCTTATAATAAAATGGGAAAAACAATCTTATAATAAAATGGGAAAAGTGTAAATTCCTACATCGCAATATAGAATTCTTAGGATATGTCATAAATAATAACACTATCAAACCATCAAACGATAAAATCAAGGCAGTAGAGAATTTTCCGCTACCGACTAACGTAAAGAAAGTACAAAGCTTTCTGGGATTAGCAGGATACTTTAGAAAATTCATAAAAAACTACTCAACAATAGCAAAGCCACTAACGGATATGACCAGACAAAATATAAACTTCAATTTTGGCACAGAGGAAGAACGTGCTTTTACCACATTAAAAAATGTTTTATGCGAAGAACCACTATTAGAACTCTTCAACCCGAATCACGACACTGAGGTTCATACCGACGCCAGTAAGTATGGCTTGGGTGGATGTTTAATGCAAAGGTCGGATAATGGTGATTGGCAACCAGTGCTATACTTCAGTAATAAAACTACGGACGCGAAAACCAGATATTCAAGTTATGAACTAGAGGTTCTTGCAGTAATTCGTACAATAAAAAAGTTTAAGGTATATTTAATGGGGATCAAATTTAAGCTGTTCACAGACTGTAGGGCACTTCAATTAACAATGCCAAAGAAAGACATTTGCACTCGAGTGGCACTGCTCCCTACAGAATATGACTATACGGTTCACCAACGACAAGCAACCAGCATGAAGCATGGGGACGCGTTTAGTCGTAACATACTTAATTATAGAAACCGGAATGCTATCAAGGATTAAAAAATTACAAGATAAGGACAATGAATGCAAAGCAATAAAAGAAATATTAAAGATGGGTATGTATAAAGATTATATGGTACGAAATGATTTGTTGTATCGTTTAGATAAGGGAAACTACGTGCTAGCCGTGCCGAGATCATTGCAACGAGAACTAATTAAAGAACGAGAAAGAACACGTCAACATCAACAAGGTAATTGCGATAGCCCAGCAAAGTTACGATATACCACACATACGGGCAGAGGCCAAGAAAGTGGTGGATAATTGCCTCACATGTATCTTGTCGACAAGGAAAACTGGTAAACAAGAGGGATACCTGAATACCATAGAAAAACCAAACCTTCCACTACACACCTACCATATCGACCACATTGGCCCTATACCGGCTACAGCGAAAACGTACAGATATATATTGGTGATCGTGGATGCTTTTTCAAAATTTCCATGGATATTCCCGGTTAGAACCACATCATCAGAAGAGGTTATCAAAAACGTTACTCAACTACAAGATATATTTGGAAACCCAAAGCGAATCATACACATCCAACGTCTTTAAGCAATACTGTAATGATCAGCAAATAGTATACAAATAGTATAATAGTACACACAACTACGGGAGTGCGCCGTGGAAACGAACAAGTGGAGAGGATAAACGCGATCATCATAGGTGGATTGACGAAATTATGGATTACTCGAAGAAGAATTTTTAAATGACTTCGATAACACCAGGAAGGAAATGATAGAAGCAGCAAGAAGAAAATTGAAAACGTACAAAAAGAAAATATAAACAATTACAATAAAAGACGAAAATCTCAACTAAGTACAACGTACACGACCTGGTCGCAATAAGTAAAACTCAGTTTGGAACAGGTAATAAAATACAAACGAGGTATATGGGAACATACGAAATTACAAAAATCAAGCCTAACGACCGATATAACGTTAAGAAAGTAGGTAACCACGAAGGACCAAACATTACGTCAACAGCAGCCGATCTAAGGAAGAGATGGTTAACAGATGACAACGAAACAACCGAAAATGATACCGACAGTTCCTTCGAGACGAATGAAAATTGCAGAATGGCCGAATGTGGGAATGACTGAATGTGGGCAGAGAATAGAATAATTATAAAGAAAGAGAATACCTAGAATGAAATGAATTAATTGAATTGAATGAATTAGAATATAAAATTAAAGTTAAATTATATAAATTAAAAATATTAAAATTAGTCTGAAAATGTATTTTGAATAAATAGTGCGAATTATTGTTGTAATGGATTTGAGAGGAAAATAAAAAATAAGGGTTTTGATAAAACGGAAAAAAAGTACATGGTTTTTATTCGAACCCACATATCTGTATCGATTATATTATTGATGATGATGTTAAAACACATTCATACCATGGTATTAGTGTGTATCGCGGTATATAATATGTAATTAATGACGATGATTACAAATTCTATTTTACTTTCTAATGCTCTATAGATTTAAATCGTGCATTGGAAAATGTAATCATCTTACACATATGTAAGGTTATATATAATTAGATTACAAAGCACATGTTATTAATGAAATATGAATTATTATAAATATAGGGAAAAAGTCAAACTCAGCGGTTTGCTAATCGATATATGAAATATTGTATCGAAAACGAGGATAAAATTTAGTATTTAAACCCGTGTATTTTTAAGTAAAACAATAGTTGAAATTATAAGTGATAAGGTAAAATCGGCTTTTAGCCAAATAACTAGTGGATAATTATTAAGATAGGCCTTTAGCCAATAATTGTTATAATTGTTTTAAATCGGCTTTTAGCCAGAACAATTATAAGTATAAATAAGAATAGTGTATAAGTAAATATAAATTAGTAAAAAGTAAAAGTAAATTGTAAAGTGTAAGTAAATTTATAAAGTTGAAATAAAGTAAGTTTTAATTATATTCTAATGGATTAATGTTATTATTTATATTCCTGAACCCTTCCCATAAAATATCGGCTTTTAGCCACATGAAATCAGCTTTTAGCTGAAACCAAGGTACTCTGGCCTTGTAGATAGCGTGGTGCGGAAGCGCCTATTTTTTTTTTTATTTTTTCCATTTTTTTTTCTTTTCTTAATTATTCAAATATGTATAACATTTAAATAACAAAAAATATATACAATGCAATTTCCCCATGCAGCAGATTTCCTCCCAAGTGATCCTGCCTTCCTATACCCCATTCCAACTCCGAATATATCCGATCACTACACCCTATTTTTCCCCTCTTTTACAAACTCCTTCCAACATTGTTCTTCCACCCCTTTTACCAAAACCTCAGCCTTTGCTTTCCAATACCTCACATCCTTTGACTCCCAATCCCATTCTATTTCCAGTTCTACCGCCTTCGCCTGCCATACCTCTATCCACCCAACTTTCCCTTTCACCATTTCCCACAAAATCACACTCGTTAACCTCTCGTCTCTTCCTAACATCCCAATAACGAACCTCACATGTAAACCAAAGTAATTCACCCACAATGGCAACCTACCAAACTCCATATATCACACAGTCTCCATATATCACACAGTCCCTCGTCCCCCGATTCAACCCCAATGTCCTCTTCAATATATTGCTCTGCATTCTCTCCACGATCTCACATTACTTTACTCCCCACACCTGACACCCATAACACACCATCCCCCTAAATAACCCATCTAATCCCCTCATTTTGGCTTCCACACTTACGTCCTGCTTCATCATTACCCCACTCCAAATTTGTGCCAATCCCCCCTTCGCCTCCAATACCTTCTTTTCCACATGCACCCTCCATGAGCCGTCAGCCGCACCCCCAGATACTTATACTCATTAACCATCTCCACTGCCTCTCCATTAAATCTCCAACATTTATCCCTCCTCAACCTACCCCCATTTCTAAAAACCACCATCTTCGATTTCTTCAAATTAACTTTTAGTTTCCATTCCTTACAGTATTCCTCAAGCCTTCATTCCCTGCATTCCTCACACACTGTCAGTCAAACACAATATGTCATCGGCATACATCAGTACCCTCGCATTCTCCCCCGCAATCCATACACCCCCTCCTATCACCTCATTCAAATAATTTAAGAACAACGAGAATAACGTTGGACTTAACACGCACCCCTGTTTCACGCCCCTATCACACCCAAAATATTCCGAGCATAACCATCCTTCCTCCATATACACTACCCTATTCTAAAACCCACTTGACATTCACTCATTATTCGCCCTTCCTCCAACCATTACACTATCCTCTCATTCAATAAACCCGCCACTATTCCAAATATCCTTTACCGCCTTCCATATCCACTTCCTCGCGTTTCTACCCAGATGAAAATCTCCCCTGGTATGCCATCCTCACCCACCGTCTTCTTTGATCTTATTTTATTCAGGATCCAATCCACCTCCTGAATATCAAAATCGCTGTCTAATCTATTGTCCTTCCGTATTTTCACCACATACATTGTTCTCTCACCCTCTAAACCCGGATTCAAATGCCCCCTAAAATACTCCACCCATTCTTCATTATCAATCCCATTACCCATTCTTTCCGCCTGCCTTTTAAATTTCAATACTGCCTTCCAAAAATCACCTGAACTCCCACATTCATTCACTTTCCTCACCACTTTCAATGCATATTCCCCCTTTTTCTTTTCACACAACCGCTTATACTCATTTCTCACCCCTACCTAATATACTACTTTCTACTTCCTTCATCCATAGCTTTTCTCCATTTTTTAACGTTTCCATGACCAGCTTCTTTTTCCTTACACACCCCCAATCAAACGAATTTTACTTCCCTTCCCCCCTTTTTATCTCCCCTTTCAAACCTAATTCACCTACCCCCTCTTCACAAAAATCACATAAGACCTCCAAGTTCCGCCCATCTCCGTTCCACTCACTTACTTTCTTCTCTACCCTCAACTTAATCTCTTCCTTCTTCTCATTCCGCCAATTCCATCTCTTCCTCCCTTCCGTTATCTCTATCTTCCCACCTGTCTTTCTCCCCATTTTCAGCTCCACCGGCATATGGTCGGACCATACATACTCTCCCACCCTAACTTTCCACACCATGTCCAGTAACGCTCTACTAACCAACACTAAATCTATTACCGAGCATCCTCTTTCACTTACGAATGTATACTCCCCCATTTTATCACCCCTAGTACAACCAGTCATGACCACTACATCCCATTCTATACACCTTTCTAGCAAATTCTCACCTCTCCCATTCAGCACCTTATCCTTCGACACCCTCTCAAAACCCCCATGCACTTCCATACCTGATTCTTCACCAAACATAATCCTCTGCTCCTCACCTATTCTACTATTAAAATCTCCCATTATCACATAATTACTCCCCTTCACTTTCCGAATTACCTCCTCTACACGCCTTAAATCCAATTCACATTCACTACCCCTCAAATAAACCGGTACTACCACCAACTCACCCCACATTGTAGAAATTTTAACTACAATGTTTCCTTCCGTCTTCACCATATTCATAACACATTCAGATTCCCTTCTTACTCCTATCAAACACCACACGCCCTTCCTCTGACCTCCTTTCTCTTCGCCGATTCCCACATTAAACCATATTCCTCGAATATCTCTTCATACTCCCTTACATCCATCTCCTCCACGAAAGTTTCAATCAACATGATCACATCCATCCCTTCCATTATGCCTAAATTATCCCTATTCCCAACAAAACCCTTTAAACCCCTTACATTGTATTACACCTACATAAGAAATGTCAATGAAGTTAATGTATGTAAATATATGAAACAAATTATAACAAACGCAGCTCATGCAAAAACGAGAAAAAAGTTAAGTGTACGTTTCGTGCACCTTGTAAATGGATCGTTGTAAATTTTTTCTTGTATTTTGTTGTTGTTTTGCTTTCACAGATAGTATAAAAAAACAACGGTTATGTTTGTATAGGTGGTTGAAAATTGAAATTTACAACCAAAATATATTTTTGGTTTAATATTTTCATTGTAAATTTTGATATTTTATCAAATTTCAAATTTCAATAAATATTGAGAGAACAAAAGTTTTTTTGCACTGTTTGCATTTAAATATTTTGCCAACAACTTTTTTACAAGCAGGCGGAACACAAATAAAAAATTAAATTTTATTTTATTTAATTAGATTCCTTTACAACGTGTTCGAAATGTGGGCTAACAATTTTGCATTTTAAAATAATGAAAAATAAAATTCATTATTTGATGAAAGACACATACAATAAATATATATAAATAAAAGGAGAAATCATATGAAGATGATCACCATTTCTGTATGTTCGTTCGTATGATTGTATGAAGAGAAATAATGAATTTCATTAGGCATTATTTTTACCAACAAATGCTTATATTTACTTTATTTTTTGAACACTGGTGGCTCATAATTTAGGTTTAAAAATAATGATAAATAAAAATCATTATTATATGAAGAGTTCTGTATAGAGGAGAGATAGTTATTATATACCTTTGTTTATTGTATGGCAAATTTTTTTCCCATTAAAATATTGAAAAATTATGAAAAAAAATTCATTATTTCTTAAAATTTATACCATATATTGTGACATAACGATGTTACAAACCATAGCCTTAGGTAGATATATAAGCAACCATACATAAATATAAGTATTAAGTAAGCCGAGTCAGTCGCAATCAATACAGCCATCAGCTAACATCTAATTCGTATAATAAATTATTAATCAATAAATATAAAATCAATCGTTAATTAATTGTGTATTTATAACGTATAGTATCCACGTTACATATATGTAGGTTTAATTATAATAACACTTTTAGTTTTTATACTTTTTAATACTTTTATTATTCTTATTATTACATTTATTTTATTCTTAATAAATATACCTTTATTTAAATTCAATTGTCCAACTTTACTTTCTTCACCCACTTTTCTTTGCATTTACCTCTGACTTTGTTCACGTACCTTTTGGTTCTCCCCCAAATCCTCATGTTTTATATTATTCAATTCTCATTTATATTTTAATATCAGTTTCTAATTCATTTTAATTCAATTAATATTAACATACTTTCTATTTCATTTAATATTTATATTTCTATTTCATAACCTTTCTGTTGATATTGTTATTTCGGCGGCACTCCTACACTCGGCCATCCTACTTAATCATACGTCTCGGATGATGTATCGTCTACACCACTAACCCATGGTTTCATCATGTCGGCCACGGTTGATGTTAATGTTGGCCCTTCAGTTACCCCTACTTTACGGACTTTATATCTGTCGGCTCTTTTCACTTCTATTACCTCGTACGGACCTAGGAATTTGGGATATAACTTTATACCCTGGCCAAATTGCGTCCGTTTTATAGCGACCAGTTCTCCCAATATGTACTTTCTAGCCGCTTTCCTCTTGTTGTTATAATACCTCTGGTTTTCACTTTGTATTTTTTCAATTTGTTGCTTTGCATTTTTCCTCAGGATTGCGCGCTCACACTGAAATTCGTTGGCTAGCTCATCTTCCATAATCCTGTTAAGATTAAAATCTCCTGGATTCGCCATCGGTATACCAAACATCACCTCAAATGGTGAGTATAACGTGCTTCTCGTAACTGTTGAGTTAATTGATCTTTGAAGTTTCGGTATGTGCTTGTACCATTTCAATGGATCGTCCATCGAAAACTTTGTTAAAATTGGTATTATGATCCCATTCATCCTCTCCACTTGTCCATTGCCTCGGGGTACCCCCGTGGTGGTTTTTAGGTGCGTGATATTTTGTTCGTTGCAGTAATCCCTAAATAAATTGGAACTAAAAGCCGCGCCCCCATCGCTGATAATCCGTTGTGGGTTACCAAATATGGTTTGTTGTTGTTCCAGCTTTTTTACTACTTCTTCAGATGTTGTTGACTTGGTTGGGTGAATCCATACAAATTTGCTGAAAGCATCTACTACCACAAAGAGATACTTATAATTCTTTGCAGTTGATGCGAGTGGGCCTAAATGGTCCACATGGTACGTGTGTAGTGGTTGGTCGTATTTATTGATGTTGTTTAGGAATGTTTCTTGTTTCCCAGATTTCTTTGATCCTAAAATGCATTGTATACAATTAGATAAAACTTGATCAATCTTTTTACCTACTTGTGGTATCTCGTAATATTGTTTTATTTTGGCCTCGACCTTTTTCCGATTTATGTGACCGTTTTCGTGAATATTTCTTATCAGCTCTTGCTGCATTCCCTTTGGGATGACCACTAAGTAGTTTCCTTCTACAAATGCATACAATGTGTCATTTCTTACTGAATAATTCTTATAGTCAGCAACCCTTAATAGGTCGCGTATCAGTATACATTCCTTATCCTCGCGTTGTGCGTTTCTAACGCGTTCGATTATTCCTGAATCCGTTACCATGACTGCAGGATATCTACTAAGCGCATCTACATGTTTTAGTCCTTTACCAGGCCTGTGCTTAATTTCACAGGAATATTCCTCCAAAGCAAGTGCCCACCTCGCTACTTTGGCACTTAAATTCGTTTTCCTCATCGTCAGTTCAAACGCCTTGCAGTCAGTATATATTATAAATCTTAACCCCAACAAATATACCCGTAATTTCTCAAGGCACCTTATTATCGCTAACACCTCTAATTCATAGCTACTTAATTTTGCTTCACTTTCTGTTGTTTTAAAACTTATATAAAATGTTGGATGCCATTGTTGATCATCATGTTGTTTCTGTAGCAGGCATCCCCCATAGCCCTGCTGTGATGCATCTGTGTGCAACTCCGTTTCTAGACGCGGGTTATACAACCGCAATATCGGATCGCTACACAGCTTATTTTTTATTTCCATAAAAGCTGTCTGTTGGCATGATCCAAACGTGAACTCGTTCTCCTTCTTGAGCAATTGCGACAGCGGTCTTGCAATAATGGCGAACCCCGCTATAAACTTCCGAAAAAACCCAGCGAGTCCCAAAAAACTTTGAACCGCCTTAAGCCCCGTGGGTGTCGGAAAAAATTTTATAGCCCGTGTTTTTTCCACAGAAGGCCTTATACTTCCACGTTCGATGATGTGCCCTAAAAATTCGATTGAACTCTGTATAAACTTACATTTATTAAAATTAATAATCAGTCCATTTTGCTCTGCCACATCGAATACAAGTTTAAGTTTTTCTAAATTTTCCGCCGCATCCTTAGCCGGTATTATGATGTCATCTACGTAAATATATAAAATCTTGTTTTTTATTAAATCATGAAAAATTGTATATATAAATCGCTGAAACACTGATGGTGAATTACACAGGCCGAATGGTACTTTTAAAAACTCAAATTGACCATCTGGCGTTACAAATGATGTGTACCTTGTGCAATGCTCATCAATGTCTACATGAAAGAAACCATTTTTTAAGTCCAATTTGGAAAATATATTGGCGTCATGTAGATTTTCAATAATGTCTTCTATTAACGGCATTGGGAATCGATCTTTTACAATTTTCCTATTAAGTTTCCTGTAGTCCACACATAGTCGATCCGTACCATCTTTCTTTTTTACTAGGACTATGGGACTAGCATAATTAGAATTGCTAATACGAACTATGCCTTCCTCTATCCATTGACCTACCATCTCGTTTACCTTTACTTTTTCACTTTCTGCCAGACGACGCGGTCTTTGATATACCGGAACTTCGTCTTCCAACATTATCTTCATTTGTATGCATGATTTATCGGGTCTTCTAGGTACATACTCTTTTATCATATTATCCACCTGCATACGTATATGTGTATTATTAATGTTGCTTGTACTTTCTATTTCGCCTTCTGCATTTTCGAAAATTGACGTTTCAATACTATTTATGTCGTTCTCTTGCAATTCATAAAACCTATCGTTATGTAATTTTGTTAGTTTGACTTTTCCATTACTTATTATCACCTCTACATCACTATTTAAAAAATTATTTCCAATGATCATTTCATAGCTTATTACCGTGTCTTGCACTACATGGCACGTCACGTGGTACCTTTCTTTCCCGATCTCAACTACAGCTTCAAATTCTCCAAATGTGTACTGAATAGTTTGGCCAATTCCCCTTAATGGTATAATATACGGCCTTAAATTCGGTGGATGTAGTAGCCCGTCATATACGGATTTCCGCAATAATGTGACGTCACTACCTGTATCTATTAGAGCATTAATGTTGCTTTTATATAAATTAACACAAACCTGCATATTAGGTGACGATATAATGTTGACTTCGTTTCTTCTTATATTTTGTCCAACTTGTCCATGACAGTTTTTTGCAATATGTCCAAACATATTACATTTGAAACATCGTGTGCCTTTGTTTTTGTTTGGACAGTTACCCGTTGGGTGACTGAACGCACCGCAGTATGCACATCGCAATTTCTCGTTATTATTACTTACCACTGGTGTTGTCATTCTATTATGATAACTCTGCTGATTTGATCCCCTTCCAACGGTCATATTGAACTCCACTTTTCTGCTTTCTTTATACTCCTGATATACTTTAAGCTTATCTCTTAGCTCATCAATATCCTGTGCATCGAATAGCATCATTTTATTTAAATTAGTGTCTGGTATCCCCGCAATAATATAAGTCACTAACGACTTTTCATCCACTTTGCCTTTACTTGCTATTTTCTTCATAGTGAAAATATATTCTAAATACGATTCATTTGGTGTTTTTTTTCTTGAGCTGAGCTCTCGATGCACATCAATACTGGATTTTTGTGACATGAATTGCCCCAGTAAAAATAATTTCAACTTACTCCAATCGCTGACATCGTTGGCTGCCTCAACTGCTAATTTCGCAGCGCCCGTAATAATTTTCTTGCATATACATACCTTTGTACGTCATTCCATGAAAATATCGTTGCATTGTCTTCGAATTCCTGTATCCATTCTTCCACCCGTCTTCCCGTTTCACCATTAAAATTTTCCAAGGCATCTTCTACATCTCGTAGTGTGAATGAATTATTTTGAACAGCCATTTGAGTAGAAGTTTGCTGTAAGTTTTCTCTTTTCTGTTGATCTTGGTTATGTCGTTGTTGTTGTTGACCATATGCTTGCGTACTGGTTTGTGGAATGGATGCTGTTTTCAATGAATATTCTGATTCTTCATTTGTAATCATAGCCCCGGTCGATGTGGATTCTTGCTTTCGTGACAAAAATATCCGTGTTACTAATTCCTTTTCCTAAATTGATCTTTTCTACCAATGAGTTTGGTCTTTACCTTTTCTTTGCTATATCCTTGCTTACTGTCTGCTTTTCCTTGACTTTTTTACCACTTTGCCTTGTCTTTTCTTTTCCTTTACTATTTACGTACTTCACACATTCAAATTTTGTTATTTTCACTTACTGAAATTTATTTCTTTTTTCTTTAAAAAATAATTACTGATTAATTATTAATATTATATACTAGGGCTTTTAATTATCTATTTGAGAAAAAAAAAATAAATCATATGCATTGAATAGGCATCAATTGTTATAATAGATCAATTGTTTTATTGTTATACTATGACTTTAATTTGTCATTAGCATATTATATTTTCAGTTATGCTGTTATATATTTTTTCAGTTATTGTATAGAAATTATTTGCTTACTGTTTTTTTTTTTTTTTTTTTTTCACATAACCCACATTTAAATTATCAATTTTTTTTTTTTTTTTTTTTTTTTTATTCTTTACATGCACTATATTTAACTTATTGAATGTAATTTCTTTGCAGTTTCTTTTTTATAAATTGTCACTATTGTTCTTAACTTTTATCTTTTATAGTTTTTATTTTTTCTTTACACTTTACTTTTCACTTTTCACAATGTCTAACATTTTTTAGGTTGAGCCCCCATGTTTGTAGGTTTAATTATAATAACACTTTTAGTTTTTATACTTTTTAATACTTTTATTATTCTTAATAAATATACCTTTATTTAAATTCAATTGTCCAACTTTACTTTCTTCACCCACTTTTCTTTGCATTTACCTCTGACTTTGTTCACGTACCTTTTTGTTCTCCCCCAAATCCTCATGTTTTATATTATTCAATTCTCATTTATATTTTAATATCAGTTTCTAATTCATTTTAATTCAATTAATATTAACATACTTTCTATTTCATTTAATATTTATATTTCTATTTCATAATCTTTCTGTTGATATTGTTATTTCGGCGGCACTCCTACATATATATAAATATTATGATAATACATTGTATATTTTTTTTTTTAATAATCTAATTCATTTTTTTTTTTTTTTATAACATTACATTTCTATTACATTTACATTTTCAAACATACAATCAAAAATACTAACCTAACCTAACAAAAATCAAAAATTAAACAGAAAAAGAAGAAGATAAACGACCTCGACCTAGTGGCCTGGTCGATCGACCGTAGCCCCGAGTCACGTGTATATGTGTTTTTTTTTATTTGTTTTATATCCATCACCTATCCATTATACTCCTTAACCAAACCTTCCCTATATCTCTCCATCTCGAATAACACGCCCGCAACACCCTTCCACCCAAACACCTCACCATTTTCTTTCATCCACTCTCCCTCCAACAACTTCTTCACCGCATCCCTTAACAAACTTCTTACCCCGATCCATTTCATCCTCACTCCTCCCAACACCGGGCACTCCCCTACAAAATGCCAACCCGTCTCATTAACCCCCAAATTGCACATTGAGCACACCCATATTTGCTCACTCCCCCATCCTCTGGCATTCAATCCCATCGCATCTCCCCTCACTCTCATTATCACTCTTATCTCTTCAAACCTCAAATTTCCCTTAAAATACCCCTGCACACCTTCTCCCCAATTTAGCCCCGGATACACCCAATCTTCCTTATGTCTCCTTCTCGCTTGTCAACTCCTTTACACACTTATCCTCTACCTTCCTTACCAACACCTCCGCCCTTAATCTCCAATACTCCACATCCCCTGACTCCCAATTCCATTGCATTTCCACTACCTCCGCCCACTTCTTCCATTCCGTTATCCAACCCACATTCTTTTCCACCATTTCCCATAAAATATTTCTCACCAACCTTGTGTCTCCCTTATCCAACATCCGAACTACAAATCTCACGTGCAACCTAAAACAATGCACCCACAATGGCTCCCTCCCCAATTCCATATAAATCACACATTCCCTAACCGACCTATTCAACCACATCATTCTTTTTAACACATACCTCTCGAACCTATCAACCTCCTCATCCTAAAACACTCCTTCCAACACTCTTTCCAACACTCTTCCAAACACTCCTTCCAACCCCATCCAACACTCTTCGCTTCTATTCCCACATCCTTCCTTGTCATCATACCCCCCCACACCTGCATCACACCCGCTTTTGCCTCCAACACCTTATTTTTTAAATGCGTACTCCATGACCCTCCATCCGTCATTTCCACCCTTAAGTACTTATATCTCCCGACCACCTCCACTATCTTTCCATCCATTTTCCACACTTCATCCTTCCTTACTCTACCTCCATTCCTAAACACCCTCATTTTTGATTTGTTTAAATTAACCTCCAATTTCCATCTCTTACAATAACTATTCAATCTCTCCATCATTCCCTGCATTGTCCTCACATTTTTCGCCAAGCACACAACATCGTCAGCATACGCCAAAATTCTTATGTTTCCTCCCGCAATCCTTAATCCACCTCCAATTTCCTCATACAAATCATTCATAAATATATTAAATAATGTTGGGCTCAATGCACACCCCTGCCTCACACCTCCTTCACACTTAAAATATCCCGAATTCCCACCAATTCCCCATAAACACGCCCCCACATCCTCATACATTTTCCTTATCATCCTCACCATTTTGCTTAAGACCCCACTACCATACAACTTACACCACAATAACCATCTGTCAACACTGTGAAACGCCGCTTTCAAATCAACCCATACACCCTCACCCCCTTTGCCTTCATCTTCAATTCCACAATCCCCTTTAAACTGCTTATATGTTCCATTGCCGAATACCCCCTTTTAAAACCCACCTGACTTTCTCTTAATATCCCTTCTTCCTCCAACCATTCCACCATTCTCCCATTCAACACACCTGCCAACACCTTCTCCATTGCATCCAGAAATGCTATACCTCTATAGTTTTCTACAATCTTCCTATCCCCCTTTTAAACAACGGGTACACTACCGCCCTCTTAAACCCCTCTGGCAAACCCTCCTTTTCGTTCCACAAATCATTTATCCCTTTCACCATCCACCTCATTGCTGATTCCCCCAACGTCCTCAAATACTCTCCCGGCATCCCATCCTGCCACGGTGCCTTATTTTTACCCAATTTGCAAACCACCCATGCTACCTCCTCCAATCCAAAATCTCTATTCATCCATTCATTTACCACATTCGGCTCCACAAACTCTAACCTCCCACTCGTATCCACCCTATTATATTGTTCCCTGAAATGTTCAATCCACACCCTCTACTCAATCCCATACACCTCTCCTCCACTTCTCTTTTTCTTAAACGCCCCAACCAACTTCCAAAATTCACTCCCATTTCTGCACTCATTTACCTTCCTTATCATATCCTTCTCATATTTTCTTTCTTCCACACCAGCTCTTATACTCATTTCTAAACCTGACATATACCACCCTCTCCTCTTTACCACGCATTTTTTTCCACTTTCTCAATCTTTTTATTACTTCCTTCTTCTTTTTCTCACACGTCCAATCATACCATTCCTGTTTCCAATTCCCATGCTTCGACCCCACATTCCATCCTAACCCCTCTGCTACCTCCATACATATTTTAACCATCCTATCCAAACTACTTTCCTGCCCTTAATATTCATTTATCCTATCCTCTACTCTTGCAATATACAGTTCCTTTTCACACTCCCTCCATCTCCATACCATAATACATTGTCTGTTCAAAAATGATATCAAAATCTCTAATATTACCCTGGGTTTTGGATTTGAAAATGGATAGTGGAGAAAAAATTTTCTTTTTGTTATCCTTTTTTAAGCATATTTTTATGATCACAAATTAAATAAATATTTTATTTCAAAATATATATAAATAACAATTATTAATATTTTAATTGCTGTATTTGGGTTTTCCTGCCATTTTAAATTAAGCCGCCATTTTGCAGTTTTCCAGAAAAATATTGTTAAGAAATTTAATTGGCATTTCTTAACAATAAAGTTACTAACAAAATTTGATGTAAATCCGATGAAAATTGAGATCAAATTTCATTTTGGACGCCATATTGAATATAATCTCAAATACATGGGTTTTCAAAATTGAAAAAACGTATTGTTTACATTTATGAGAACTGCAAAATATCTGAAGCTCATCGAAATCGGACCAAAAATGTGGAAATTACAGAATAATTTCGATATTGCTTGTATTCATGCAAGGGTAGCCACCATCTTGAATGAAATCGCCGTTTTGGCAATTATAAAAAAATTTTCTTCTATGAAATGTGCGGATTAGTATAAAATTAATGTTTGTTCAAATTTCAATGGCTACTTTTAGACGCGCAATAAGCTCCAGCTTAATCTGGCGAATCATAGCTTGAATGTACATGTTTATGCGGGTGAAAAAATTATAGCTCAAGCTTAGCATTTATACGGTAATTTCGATAGCTCGAGCTATGTTATTATTTTTATTTTTTTTTTGCGCTATATCGACGTATTAAAAAATTAGATGTGCTTACAAAAATTACAAAAATGAAATAAAAAATAGAATTAAATAATTATATTATTATATAAATCACATGTAATAAAACTCATATAAAAGAAATTAATTTTTTCTTATTACAAATTTACTTACTTTTCGCTTTATAATAATAATTAAATGAAATTTAATTATAATAAAAATGAATTATTTTCTAATTCTAGAATAAATTATTTTATAAAACCAAATAAAAAAACAACAAATTGACATTTATAGCTCGAGCTTATTATTTAGCTCGAGCTACGCATCGGAGCTTATAAAATATTTAAGCTCGAGCTTATGACACCGTATATGCGGGATTTTAAGCTCGGGCTGGCGAATCGTAGTTCGAGCTTATTGCGCGTCTAAACCATGGAAGTATAATATATGGAAGCGCAATTGGAGAGGAAACACGGTAGAATTCTTTAAATAGTGTTTGCGGCCTTGTGAAATTGTTTCAAATGTGTTGGTTTATATTTAACACAGGAGGGTGTTCGTTAATTACTACAGCAATGTAAATCATTATTTCATGTTAAACATTATGACGTCATAATATTGAAAAAACAACACCAATTAATAGGTTTTTTTAATTACATTATTTCAAAGACTAAATTTTATTTTATTTATTTCTTTATTACATTTACTTTTTATTATTCAGTTTGAAAATTTGTATGTATGAACGAAAAATTTATAAAACTTTACCGTGGTTATTTTACGAACGACCTCCTGTATTTTTATAAAAAAAAAATATCACAAAAAAAATTTTGCAATCAAAAACAAATTTTTTTTTCGTATAAAAAAAATATTTTTATTTACTTTTTAATAAACTTTCCAAAACACATAATTAAAAATCACTACATAATCGTAATCTTTATTAATTTATACATTTAATAAGTTAAATCACAATACAAAACATTTCGTAATAAATTCACTAAAAGAAAAATAAGATCACCAATGTATGGAAACATTTTAATTCTTATTATTGTAAAAAATATCACAGTAAATAATTGCACAATGAATTTAATAGTTTAATTTTTTTAATTCAATTGCAAAAACATATTTAGTTTTAATTTAAACTGATTTTTTTCACCTTTATTTATTAAAATAAATTTTTTTTTTTATCAGAAATTAATATTATTATTATTATCTCCAAAAATCTAAAAAAAAATGAATTTGACATACTGGGTGCCACATGGAAAAAAAATTGGAAAATATGCGGAGAAAACACCCAGAATGTCAAAATTTTTATAAAAATCCTTGTCCCATTGATTTTCGTATATGTATACGGGATTTGCATTTCCATATATTATACTTCCATGGTCTAAACGTACTAAATGATTTTGGTAGAATTGTAGAAGTTATGGCGAATTTTCTTTTTCGCCGCCATCTTGGATTTCGCCTCCTAAAAGTGAAATTGAGGGGGACAAAAATATGGGTCTCTTTATTTTCCGAGTACTACAACATATCAAAATATCAAGCCAATCGGAGGGGGACAGATAACTTACCTCCCTTGTCAGTACGGCTAATTACCGACACCGTAAAAAGCCACAAATTATGAAACTAACAACAAAAGGCTTTTGTTGGACACTAAAGCCGAATTGTTGGTTGTAAAGCGAAAAATTAATTAATTTTATTATTAATACGCTTATTAAAAGGATTATACCCCCGTTCCATTATCCATCGAGTAAATACGGTCCTCAGCCTTTTTTAACAAATTTGTCTTTATCACGTACAACCAAAACCCGTGGATGTACGAATTTGTGTACCTTACAACCTATCCCTTGTTTTTTTTTTTGTAAACTTACGCCTCGTATCTCTTATTGTTGTTTTTTTGTACACATTTGCGCGCGACGCAAAATATAAGAAACTTTTGTAAAATAAATAAAAATGAACTGCGTTCACGTCGCGAAACTTCGTAGTAATTTCTTACTGCAATAATTACCCTATAGTTATTACATCGTATTATTATTATATCGTGTGGACGCGAAAACTAACAATAAGTAATCATAATCCACTGTAATTATTATACCTACGGCTACGAGGTATAAATTATAGGAATGAAGTGAGCAATTTAAATAAAATTTGTTACTCTGGCATATAATTTCACGATTCAAATCAAATTTTTGTTATTTTCTAAGTGTGCCGATACACGAGGACTTTTTCGAAGCCTGGATTGTTTCGAAAAATCTTGAAAACTGCTACACGATGACTTTTTTACAAGATTTTTTTTTTTGAGTTTTTTTTTTACTATAAGTGTGTATATTTTATTGTATTCGCGTTTTTTTTGTTGTTCCAAAATAAAGAATTAAATTAAATTTATTAAATTTAATTAATTAAAAAAATGTAAATATAATTATAATATTACATTATTGTAATTATTATTATTATTTATTATTATTTTTTTATTATTATTATATTAAAACGTTGTTTTGATATTTTTTTTATTTAAAAAAACAAAAATTTAATATATCGAAAACAATTTAACCAATGAAAATTCGTCTTCAAAAAATAGGAAGCAAATTGGTTCAACGCCTGTTATGTCATTCCTTTCCGCATCTCATCACTTTGCGTATATTTCAAGACTTTCGAAACAGGACAGTCCTCGTGTAACAGCACAATAAGTTGTTTAGTTAATTTTTATTTGTGCAACTCTTTTGGGCCTAGAGCAGAAATAATTTATTATTTACAATTAATAGTTCTCAAATAGATCTCAACAATAACACACGTTTTTGTATAATTCATTAATTATTAAAGGTTTATTGAAATTGAAATTGTATAAATTGAGATATTTTTATATTTAACAAATATTTATTTATGTGGTTTAATAGATTTATTTATTTTATTTAATTTGGTGAATGTGTTTATTGATTTAAATTTAAATAGTTTGTTTTTGTCTTAATTTATTTATTTAAATTCGTGTTAATAATATTTGTATTCGAGTAATTCTTTTTATTCCATCATTTGATTGAATAAGGTCAAAACGGTCAACAGTATAATATAAAATACAATCAAAAACAAAAGAAATTATATTCATATTAATAATCAATACAGGCATATTCAACGTAGCAGCGTGTAGTGCGTATAAATTTAAATAAATATAATAACGACAAAGAATGCTAAAAGAAATACATGGTTCATCGTTTATGATTATAACTATCATTAATTAATAATCATGATGATTGGTAGTGGTATAGTAACATGTACACCCAATAAGCTTGCGCTCAGCCAACATAACCAGGTCTTGTTACAAGAAAATGGTCAACGCAGTCATAATGAATAAATGCTTTATAATCAGTGGCAATGCGAATTAAAAAAATCAGAACAGCTGGAAGGTAGGATCTCTGATTTACAAAACCAAATCGAACGGATAATTAAACAACATGAAGAATTAAAAACTAGCTTGGAGAAAAAATCAGCAAGAGCCAACCACACCAGATAAAGTGATTGACTACCATACTGATGAAGAACCATTATCCAAAGACACAAAGTGGATAAGGGTCGCGCGAAATACTAAAAAGCGTAGAATTAATACTCCGCCTTCACCATCAACTCCGAATAAAACAAATAATATTAGTTGTAATAATAATAATAACAAAAATTTATCACATCAAACAAAAAAGGGAAAAACGCCTCCACCCATTATGATAGATGAATTTGAATCATATGAAATTCTATACGAAACATTAATAGGAAATGTCAGTGAAGAAAAATTCCAAATTAAGCTGATTATTAATACAATGGCGAAAAATTAATGATCATGATTCAGACTGCTACAGGGCAATAATTGACATTTTGGGTCAAAATGAATTTATATTCCATACTTTCGAAAATATATAACTCTGTGGTGTAAATGATAAAAATGCCAACCTAAAAATTCTAACGAAATTTTGGGGTCGTGGGTTCGAATCCTACTGAATGCATAAAATATGTTTTGTGTTTTCGGTTATTTTTCGAATCTGAATTTTACACAGAGTTGTATTTTCCGCTTGCGGTTGGTCGTACGGCTAATTACCGACACGGTAAAGGACACAAATTAAGAAACTAACAACAGAAGGCTGTTGTTGGACACTAAAACCAGATTGTTGGTTGTATAGCGAAACATTTATTTTTTTTACTTTCAAAAATAAGCAAACGAGACCGATAAGGGTTATCGTAAAAAATTTTCATTGTTCTTGTAATCCAGAAAAAATTAAAGAATACATAATTTTCTTATAAATTCAGTTAATCGTAGGCTATCGTGGTGAGAAAAAAACCACTAAATATGTTTGCGTTATCATTTGATAACAATGAAAATATTGAAAACATTTATAAAATAACTACTATATTTGGAAGTAAGGTAGAAACAGTACCAATAAAAGCAATTAAAATAATTCCCCAATGAAAAAATTGCCAGGAATTTGGGCACACACAGAAGTATTGCCGTAGGAAATCAAGATGCGTCAAATGTATTGGTAAGCACAATATTAACAAACAATATTAATAATGATAATATGAACGAAATCTGAATAAGGATAATGACATAAACCATAATCTTCAAATTATTCTTAGGGAATTAACTAATCTAAGCCAACGTGTAAAGAAACTTGAGGTTGAGGGTGATATCACAAAGGCCCCTCAAAAAAATAAAAGCAAACAAAATGGCTAACACACTAAAAATAATGTCTTGGAACGCAAATAGCTTGTTCAACAAAAAAACAGGAGCTTCAGGCAGTCCTCTGCGTAAATGATATTGATGTGTGCTTAATATCAGAAACACATTTTACAAAACAGTCGTTCGTCCAGTTTCGGGGATATAAAGTATACCATACAATCCACCCAGAGAATGCAGCAAAGGGCGGAAGTGCGGTAATTATTAAGGAATATATTCGTCATTATGAAGAAGACAAAATTTATTCAGAAGATATTCAGGCAACCACAGTAAGTGTTAATACCAAAAGGGGCATAATTAAGTTCACTAGTTTGTATAGCCTACCGAAACATAACATCAAGTCAGAAAGATATGATTCAGTAAGATATTGTTCAGTAATGTCGGAAGTCGATTCATCATTGGTGGGGATTTTAATGCTAAACATACTCATTGGGGATCGCGGTTAATTACTACTAAAGGCAAGGAACTTTTTAAAGCGATGCATGCTTATGGTTGTGGGGTCATATCCACGGGTAGACCTACATATTGGCCTACTGACCCAAACAACATTCCAGATTTAATAGATTTTTTTGTAATTAAAAATATATTCGACAATTATATGCACACTGATGACAACTTAGAACTAAGTTCAGATCACTTGCCCATTGTATTAACAATTAGTTAATATATTATCTTTAAACCAACTAATCCCGGTCTAACTAACAAAGGGACTGATTGACAAGGCTTCAAGAAGACATTAGAGGAAAGAATTTATTTAAATATACCAATGTAAACGGAATGTCAATTGGACTTCGAGGTGGAAAAATTTCTTAATAACATCCAGTTATCATCATGGCAAAATACTCCAACAATCATAAGGAAAATAGTAAGTAATAATTATCCAAAGGAAATTTTAAAATTAATTTCTGATGAAAGAAAAGTAAGGAAGAAATGGCAGCATTCCAGAGATCCGCGTGACAAAACAAGGTTAAATAATTTGACCGGTCAATTAAGATTTACTATCCGGCAAATTAAAAATGTTACAATCGGTGAATTTCTAAGGAATTTAACTACGATTGCAGTACGGAATATTCACTTTGGAGAACGACTAAAAATTTTAAAAGACCCATCATGCAAACTCACCCTATTAAAATAAAATTAATTTACCTCATCAATGCATCGCTCAGACTACAATACGTTCCGCACATATGGAAAATAGCTGAAGTAAGAATGATACCAAAACCTGGAAAGCCACCGCAAGAAACAACATCATATCAGCCAATTTCTCTGCTATCAATTATGTCTAAGTTGTTTGAAAAGCTCCCGTTAAAAAAACTAAAACCAATAATTTAGGACAAGCAATTGACACCAGATGTGGTTTGGATTGGGATCAATAGGGTAGGCACTGACTGGTCGATGACCCAGTGTTGCAACTGTTGAGTTCCTGATCAAGCGCTTACTTTACCTACACGTGATAACCAAAGGTAACTGAATGATACAATCCGACACCGTAAAAACAACAAATTATGAAACTAATAACAGTGCCTCGGACAGGATACGAAAAACGGCAACGACTCAGGCAATGGAACAAGGACAATTATTTAAAACTGGCATCATAGAACGTGAGGACAATACTGCGCGCGGGCGGTTTGAAAACTTTGACTGATTGCTTAACGAAAGCTAAACTGGACATAACAGCGGTCCAGGAAACACGGTGGCCTGGAAAGAACATCTTATCCAGTAAAGAATACAAATTCTACTATAGCGGTAGAAATAAAACAGGGTTATTCGGCACCGGCTTTATTGTAATGGGTAAAGCGAAAGAATCGGTCATCAACCCCATTGATGAAAGATTTTGTACATTACGAATAAAGGGAAAATTTTTTAATGTAACCTTTATCAACGTTCACGCCCCAACAGAAAACAAAAATGCAGACACGAAGGATATGTTTTACGAAAAGCTCAATCGTATTTACAATCAAGCTCCCAGTCGTGACATTAAAATTGTGCTTGACGATTTTAATGCACAGGTGGGTAGGGAAATTGTATATCGACCGGCAATTGGTCAACATAGCCTTCATACACACTGCAACAATAACGGCTGACGTTTAGTCGTTTTCACAATATCAAACAATATGATAGTAGCCAGCACACGTTTCCCACATAAGAACATACACAAAGGAACGTGGTGTTCGCGCGATACAAAAACAAGAAACCAAATAGACGACCACGTACTCATTGACAGTCTTCATGCGTCCGCCATACTGGATGTAAGGAGCTGTAGGGGAGCTAACATGGATTCTGATCATTATCTCGTAAGAGTTTTCTTCAGATATCGTGTTAGTGCAAACCGCCAAAAAGTCATTGCGAGAGGATTCAATTTGGAAAATGTTAAAAATGACCAAGTAAAACAACAGTACGAGGATAAATTGGTGGAGTTAATTGTTTGGGAGCTAACATGGATTCTGATCATTATCTCGTAAGAGCTTTGTTCAGATATCGTGTTAGTGCAAACCGCCAAAAAGTCATTGCGAGAGGATTCAATTTGGAAAATGTTAAAAATGACCAAGTAAAACAACAGTACGAGGATAAATTGGTGGAGTTAATTGTTCGAACAGATATGGATCAACAGAAAAACACGTTTAATTATACGTGGAATTGATTACATAATTGTATAAAAATGGCGGCAGCGGAGACGGTAAAGTTGAAACCTGGCGTGGTCAGAAATGGTTGGTTCGATAACGAATGTAAAACGGATCATGAAGAAAAGAACCAAGCGCGTTTAAAATAACTCCAGCGCGCCACACGAACTGCCATGGATGACTACAGAACCAAAAGATCCATTGAACGCAAATTATTCCGAAACAAGAAAATGCGTCATGAGCAGGATATTTTGCGGGACAGAGAGGCTGTCCAGCATGAATGACAGTAAAAATTTGTACAGGAGAATAAGATCTGTAACTAGCAGATTTATACAACAACCCCTTCTTTGTAAGGATACCAGGGGTGAAATTTTGGCGGATGAAGAAAGAGTGATCGCGAGATGGGCTGAGTATTTTAAAGATCTACTTACAGCAAGCAATCCAATTGGTAGAAATGCAGGAAATGAACTTTCGTACCAAACAGCACAATCACTAATTTCGGAACCAACATATGAGGAAACCAGAGAAGCCATTCTGAAGATCAAGAATGGAAAGGCGGCTGGATCTGACGGCGTACCTGGTGAACTCATAAAATGTGGTGGGGCTGTATTACGGAATAATATACTCGAGCTAATTGTGCATGTTTGGAACTATGAGGTTATACCACAGGAGTGGAAGCTTGCTGTAATTGTGCCAATGCACAAGAAGGGAGACAGGATGGGATGTTCCAACTACCGGGGAATATCTTTGCTGAATGCAACATATAAGGTACTCGCTTATGTGTTGCATAAGCGCCTTTTACCATATGCGGAGGAAGTCATTGGTGAATACCAATGTGGATTCTGTAATGATCGCTCAACAACTGATCAACTGTTCGTCATACGACAGATAATGGAAAAGTATAGGGAGTGCAACGTAGTAGCACACCATCTATTTGTTGATTTTAAGGCCGCATACGACAGTGTTATGAGGGAAAAATTATGGCGCACGATGGAGGAATTTGGATTCCCACAAAAATTGATAGCCATATCAAAACTAACACTGACGCAAGTTACATCTCGGGTACAAATAAGGGGGATCAAATCGGATGCATTTGAAACCATTGATGGAGTACGGTAAGGGGACCCTTTAACTACATTATTTTTCAATGTTATATTGGAAAAATGTATAAGGAGGACGACCATTAACACCAGCAGCACTATTTTTACGTCATCTGCTCAATTACTCGGATATGCCGATGACATTGACGTAGTGGGTAGAAGTATGGGTGCCGTTAAAGAAGCGTTCTTACTGTTGGAACGTGAAGCTTCGGAAATGGGATTAAGGGTAAACGAGGAGAAAACCAAGTATATGATCGCACCAACGAACAGTAGGTTTATGGCAGAACATCAAAGCGTATCAATTGGTCAGAACCAATATGAAACAAAAATAAACTTATTAAGTTACTAGATTGTTATTGTAATAACACTAATAGGGGTGTTATTAATAAAAAAAAAATACAATTAATAATAGCAAATCCGTTTTCGTAAGTTCTATTTAAATGTTTTTATCATTAAAAATCGATTTTATAAAAATTGTTACATTTTATTATCAACGTTTTTATTTTAAAAATAATATTTATATTCTGATCAAAATTTATTAAATTCACTTTTATTATTACTTTTATTAATTTTTAATTACGATTGTTATTACCTATGATATTGCCGAATTTTAATTTTTTATCTATCTTTTTGAATTGGAAAACAATTTTAAACCAAAAATAAAATGCAAAAAAAAACATTGTATCGTCTAGAAGCGCACACAAAAATAATTACTCACTGTAATACTTATTGATAGGTTATAATTATTACATCGTCTAGATCAGGTATCGAAAAATACGAAAATTAATTTTACGAAGGTATTTCGTATCGGTGTGAAGCGACCTAATATATTAATTACTATACAAATTCATGGAAATATGATTAAAAGTTGTTTAAAGTTAAATACATAATACATATTTTTATAACATTAATTTTATTATTATTTATTATTAATTTATTAATTATTAATTTTACTATATTTAATTTATTTATTAGCTTTTATAATTAAAGGCTAATATGCAGCTAGTAAGCACTTCAAGAAAAAGCAAAATTTATATGGAGTTTTTGCCCAAGAAAAAATATGAGAAAAAAATATTATAAATTTTTCCAATGTTGTACGGAGCTTAGTACGCACCTCGAGAAACAAACCATATAAATACTTTTTAATTTCGAAAATGATTTTTATAATTTTTTCTATAGGTTTTTCTACCTGAGGTGCGATTCTATTGAAAAGTGACAATTTTTAGTGAGTGAGTTCGAAGGAGTGAAAATTATTGTATAATTTCATTCGAACAAGTCACTGGTATTCTGTATGAAAAAGTGACCCTTTTTTTTATTTATATTAATTATTATTATTATCAATAAACAAAAAATAATTACTGTTTTTGGAAAATTATAGAAAAAAAATCAATATTATAATTTATTAGTATTTAAAATTTATGCGTATATGATGATTTTATTAAAAAAAAAATATATATGGAGTCACTGACGACTCACACATTTTGATTTTAGTGACTATTTTTTTACTCAATTTGTTCCCCTTTCTTTAATTCGAAATTAAAAATTCTCAAAATATGACGAAATAGTCATGTCACTATCGAGTCACTTTTCAATAGAATCGCACCTCTGGGTAGAAAAAACATAAGCAAAAATATGAGTTTTGTGTATGTTTATGTGAACCTATAATAAAAAAAATTTAAAAAACCAAATATAGCGTTGTCAAAGAAACAATCAAATAAACAAATTAAATAATAAATAATATATAATAATAATAATGACATTTTTTTTATGATTGTCACTTTATCACTAGGTGCATATTAGTCTTAAGTCACTAGGCAGTGGCGGATCTGGACCTCCAAGGGTACTTGTTCACTTTAAAAACTGGTAAAGAACAAAAAAAACTACTAAACACCTTGGGGGTGGGGGGGGGGGGGGGGGGTGGGGACAACCACCTGGCATAATATGTAACTCTGTAATACAGAGTTAGCAATAAATCACATATTTTGGATTTATTAATTTTGCAATGGATTCAATTAAATCATTTTGAATGATTGGTGAGGTTCCACGAAACTGACCAGCATTATTTAAATGTTGCGACAGAATTGAATCATATTTGGCTAAAACATTCATCATTTCTATGAAATTTCCTCTATTCACCGAATCAGCAGTCTCATCATGCCCCCTAAAAGACAATTCTTGCATACCAAGGAAGCATGTCATATCAATTAATCTTCTCAATACCAAGCGATTTTTTGTAATATTTTCATTATGAGTAGTTACGGAATGTTTGAGTTGTGAATCCAACATTAAATCAATCCGAACATCACCAAAAGTTTTCATATCTAGTACAGCAGTTAAATGACTCATGGTTTTTTCATGATTAAAAACTGCTGCACTTAAATGATTTAAATCTGAATAACCAGGATTCAACCAAATGGTGTCACGATTTGGCAAAAAAAATAAACATGGCCAACAAAAAATTTTATTCAACTTATTGCAACCAGTTATCCATTCATGTTTTTGATAAATCGACACAGGAAATCGACGAGTGACTTCTCTGCCTTGAGTTTTGCATTGTTTCGTTAAATTTTGGAAATCCGGTTGTATCCTTTCGAGTTTAACCAATATATTTTTTATTTCAACAGTTCGCCTTGAAAAAGGCGTTTTTAAAAACTGTTCAATAATGCATCCATCATTTGAATTACATTCATAAAAATTCATATTACAATTAAATGTGAAAAAAAAACAGGAAACTATATTAAAGAATATGGAATCAAACAATTATCAAATTATAAAGTTGCGGAATTTATTTAAATGTGTATTGAAATTGAAATTGAAATTATTTAATTGAACAATGTTTGGAAAAATAATGAAGTACGCATAACAAGCATTTGCGAAAGAATGAAAAAATATCGCATATAATTTTATATAGTAAATAATATCTATTTTTTATTCATGCCATATATAGAAATGAGAAAAATAAAAAAAAAACACAAAAAAAATATTTATATATTTTCTATGATTATATACACCGCAGCAGGCAGTATATGAGTATGCGAGATTTGAATGATAAAAAATAAAGCATACAAACAACCATACAGCATATATAAGAAAAAAGAAACAAGCATTTGTATTATATTGTGCACAATTTATAGTGAACGAAAATTAAAATAGTATTTGTATTATTTGTATATTCGTATACCTCGCATTTTCGGAAAATATAAATGTATTTGCCATATACAATTAAACAACTATGTATAACAACAATATTTTTTGGTTCATTTAAAATTGTGCACACTATGGGAGTGCGATTAAAAAAATGCACAAAAGAAAGAGTATATATAGATTAAAGGTGTATGTATTTTTTCGTTTTCGTTTTTCTTTTATGCGACGTTTCTTTATATATATGATTTCTTTATATATATGATATAAAGAATATTATCTCTTATATTTTTTACTGATATAATGATATAAATAATCAGCGCTGCAAATTTTTTGGGACACTTAATATTATTTTATTCATCAAAAATTAAGAAAAATATTAAAATCTGTATTTTCTTAATTATTTATCAATATTTTTAGCAGGTGGTTCACTGAACAGAGTGAACAAAACCAAGATACGCGTATGTCACTAGGTGCATATTAGTCTTAAGTACACAAAAAAATTCGAATAGAAAAAAATTTAAAAAAAGGACACATTAACTCGCATCTATAAAGTAAAGATTAATTTTATTTTATTTATTCCAGAGCGAAAACATTTATCTGAATTAATAAAAAGATAATGGAAAAAAATGGTTTACTATTTATTTTGTTTTTGTTTATGATGAATAACTTTGTATACAGGGTGTCCTAGTACAGGGTGCCAAACCGAAACAGGCAGGTTCCACACTTCATTTCCAATCAAAAAATGTCCCATGTCTATCTCGCTTGGGTTTCGAGCTAACCCGAAAAAACGATTTTGTTGAAGTTCAAGGTAGTACGTAAATGTTATTTACCATATCTCAGCAACCACTTATCGGAATCTAATAATTATAACTTTGTTGGAACTTTATTATTTTAACTATCTTTAATTCTTTCTAATAACATAAACATCGGCGAAAACCCGTTTTCACGCTGGTCAAACACAAGAAATTTCAACGGCTTAAAATTTTTTTGTTATTTTGCAAGCCTAGAGCTGTAGGACTTTTACGTTTATTAGCGGTCGAGTTTTAGGAAAAGGTCTTTGATGTTTTAGCTTTAATTTGGTGTACAAACTTTTAAAATGTGTCAACTCATTTTAGAGATATAACAAAAATAATATCGAAATGCAAATTTTTCAAAAATTTAAAACACATTTATTACATTGCAAAGTTCAATGTTCCATTGTTGTTGTCTTATCTAGGTAACATAAGTTCAAGGACTTGCAGTTAATTCAATGGTTACTTAGAAATAAAAAACAGTTAAATTTGTTACAGTCATAAATTGATTCAATTCATTTCTTTTTTATGCTGCATCTCTTGGCATTTGTACGTTAAATTGCTTAACTTTATTTTTGTTTTATATTCATTAAAAAATTAAGTTTGATTTATGCGGAAAACACAACAAGACCTGCAGCTTCAACTTCGACTTCAACCTCAGCTTTGACATCACTGCATAAAGTTGTGTGAAACACAATACAGTCAAGCCGGCTGCACAAGCGAAGCACGAATCCCCGGGGTCAAGTTCGAACATTAAAATATTGCCGCAGATGATTCACAAGCGAGAGTATTTTGTGCGAACGTTTTTTGTATGTAGTTGTTTTGTTATCGGTGATTTACCAACAAACAAAATTTTATTTATATAAAAAAAATGAATTATTTCAATGTGTTAGTGAGGTGAGGTGTAAAAAGTTAAATTTAACTTAACTTTTTACTGAGTGGGGGGAAATACGCGCAGGCAAATTTGTTGTTGTATTTTACATGTAAAAAAAAACTCACACCTTCGTTCTTCGCTTGTGCAGCCGGCTTCAGCATTGCCTTTGCGGAGATTATAAAATATCTTTTTTTATTATGTTATTTGTGTTTTGTTTACATTAAGTAGAAAATAGATCTACTCGAGCGTTGCTTCAACCTCAGCGTCGGCTTCAACTTTGTATTGTGTTTGGTTGCATATACGCTTCATATGTTTTACTATGCTGTCACTTTTAAGTCGGCTGAAGCTGAAGCTCTTGTTGTGTTTTCCGCACTATAAAGAATAATTTGAACGCGTGAACGGTGAAAACCAGTAAAAAATTAATTTAAAAGGTGTATAGTGGTATAGTAGGTTTAATTTAATCATTACTTGAAATGGGGAGTTTGAAGATCACGTGTCCGCGATCCAAATTAGCCACTCGTCCGGCCAAGGCGAACTAGAGCGGATAGGAGGAAAGTGGCGCCGCGGGAGAAGTCAGAAAAACCTTCAATCGAGCTATGAGAAGTGGTACGGAGGAGGCATGGCAAGATTATAGGGAAAAGAAACAAGAAATGAAAAAAATTCTTCGTGGTCTTAAAAGGAGATCGTGGAGGGACTTCTGTTCGGAAATGGGGAGTAGACTGCAGAAGATGATCACAAGGGACTCGGTCTCCAGAGTAGGACTGATCCGTGATGGGTCGGGAAAAATGGCGGAGACTTTAGAGGTAATAACAGGATCTTAATGGGGGGTTCACTTTCCTGAAAGCTATGCTTCAGACCAATCGTGACCCACCGAAACCCGGAGGACACGAGAAGGAGAAGAGGTGTGGCTGAAGGTATTGTGACATTGGAGAGGGTGGAGCGGAAATATATGTCACTTGTCTTTCGACGGGGTATATTCCGGCGGCGTGGCGGGAAACCAAAGCGGTATTTCTGCCCAAGCCGGGAAGGGGGGACTATACCGAGGCGAAGTCATTTAAGCCGATTAGCCTGTCATCCTTCTTGTTGAAAACAATGGAGGGGGTGATAGCAGATCATCTGGCAAGGACATCGCTGAGGACATATTCTCTACATAGGAACCAGCATGCTTATCAGACTGGGAAATCAACCGAGACAGCGCTGCATCAATTGGTGCGTGCGGCGGAACACGAACCCAACACTGGAGGAATTGCATTAACTGTATTTATGGATACAGAGGGTGCGTTTTACAGGGTTCAGTTCGAAAACTGAGGATTGCCCTGAAGCCGCGTAAGGTCAGCCGAGTAATTAGAGACTGGGTGGACAAAATGCTTAAAAAAAGAGCAATAAATATAAAATCAGGATACTCCAAACTTAGGGGAGGGGTAAACCGGCGATGCCCACAGGGTGGGATATTATCTCCATTACTGTGGAATCTCACTGTCGATTCACAGTGTCGAATGTCTGGAGGAAATTAATGTGCACACTGTAGGGTATGCAGACGACTTAGCGATAATGGTGCGGGGAAAATTCATGGACACCATCGGGGAGGTTATGGGAGACGCTCTTCGGGTGACGGAGAGATGGTGTAACGACATGACCTGTCCATTAACCCAAGGAAGACGGACTTAATTGTGTTCTCAAGGAAGACAAGGGGTCTGGAATTGAGGTCTTTAAGCCTTTTTGGAACGGATCTTAAACTGTCCACGGTGTTCAAATATCTGGGTGTCCACCTGGATAGGAGACTGGGGGGCATCATGTGGAGGAGAAGATCCAGAGGGCGAAAAGGGCATTACATCAGTGTAGAAGAGTATGCGGAGGATGGTGGGGGATCTCGCCAAAGTTGATGTACTGGATATACACAATGATGGTAAGACCGATGGTGGCATATGCTACAATTGTATGGTGGAACAAAGCCACCCAAAAAAAAGTGAGGTGCCGGCTAGATCGATTACAAAGAATGACATGTGTGGGTATTACGGGGGCTTTCCGCACCACGCCGACCATGGCCCTGGAAACATTGCTGGGTTTACTGCCTCTGAACATATTCATTATAAAGACGGCAAGAAGAATGGTACAAAATGAAACATGGTACCATAAAGGCACCATATATGTTATGTTACACAGAAGGATCCTGACTCTTGTCAAGGGAGTAAGGGAACTGGACATGCCAATGGATGGGATTAAGAGAGTTGTGGTACAGAAAAAGTACCATAAGATACTCATAGATGACGGATCACTCCTTGAAGTGGGGTCGGAAACGATAAAAGTCTTCACGGACGGATCTATGAAAAATGGCAGCTTCGGGGCCGAGTACTACTCGATGGAACTTGGTTTGAATTGTCAGATAAACATGGGGAGTTATGCCTCAGTATACCAGGCGGAGACCATGGCCCTAATTCATGCGCTGGACCATGTTCAGAGCAACGGGCTGTGCGGTAAAGAACTCCTTTTTGCCACTGATTGCAAGGAACTGGTAAGGTGTATGAAAGGTGGGACGTTTGATTCATCCCTGGCACTTGAATGTGCTCACAGGCTTAAAGAGTGTACGACCCAGAATGCGGTCACACTGGTTTGGGCCAGGGAGCATAATGGAACCGACGGGAACGAAAGGGCGGACGCTTTGGCAAAAGGCGGAACGACCAATAAGTTCGTTGGACCAAAGCCGTACACTGTGAGTAGCGAGGGACATAGTCGAGAATTGGGCCATTTCCGAACATCAGAAAAGAAGTACGGCGAAGGACATAGTCGAGAATTGGGCCATTTCCGAACATCAGAAAAGATGGAAGGAAGTGAAAGGACTCAAACAGTCCAGGATAACACTTGGGCTGAGAGTAGGAAACACCAATCGGGAAGTTCTTGGCCTAGGGCGGCGAACTCTCAGGAAACTGGTGGCACTCACTTCTGGACATGGCGGCTTCCGGCATCATCTTGTGGGGATGAAAATTCTTACAGATGATACATGCATACTCTGCCTAGAGGATGAGGAAACGGTTGCGCATATTGTGTGCAAATGTCCGGCTTTGGAGAGCATACGGATGGGGGTGAGCGGGCACCGGTTCCTCGCAGAGAGCGAGTTGGGAGGGATACCCTTCAAGGAGATGCTTAAGATAACGAGGGACACTCTATTCGATGAGAAATCGGGGAGACCTGAGTGGCAAACTGAGTAGGTGTCAATCGGAGGTACGAAAAGGGGCCCAAGAATGGTCTGATTCGAATATACCGCAGCATATACCGCGGAGGAGGGGTTTTAGTCAGTAAGAATCTGACACGCGTCTTCGGGTGTGTCTATGCAAGATTTCCCCTCCTTCGTTAAAAAAAAAAGTTTAATTTAAAGCAATATGCAGTCACTTTCAAATTGTAAATTAGCGGATTGGTATATGTTTATGCCATGACGTGGCGTCCTTTGAATGAGTTGTAGGAGTAATTCACTTGAAATAATCAATAAATTGAACTGAATTTACAAAACTAAATCAAACAATTTAAAAATGATTAAAAATCACATTCGTATGGTTTCTTATTTCTCGAATTATGTATGAAATTTTTGAAGAATGAATAAATGTAAGCATTATTAATAGCATTCATGTATATATATTTTGTTCAAACACCATATTCGCATTAAAATAATACACATATTGAAACATAGCAGACAATTGCTCTTGTATGTATAGTTTCGTTGGTATTTATATATTTGATAATGCGTCTCGTTAACTCATTCTATATGCATATAGAAAATTAACGTATGATCTTATATATACCCACGTTGCGTGAAAAATAAAATATTCATATACCGAATTATTGAAAAAAGAATAAGTTTCATTATTCATTCTGTTTTTATTTTTTTGTTCATTTTATATAAATATGCGTTATATACTTAAAAATTTTTCTTATGGTGTTCGATGACTGTATTTTATGAAAACATTCATTATCATATGTCGTTTTCCATTGAAGAGAAAAAATTGATCTAGATCAAAAAAAAGTGATCTGAGTGAGATAAAAAAAAATTGATCTGAGAGCAATATTTGTGTTCCATTGAAGGAAAAAATAAATTTTTTTTTGATCCAGATCAAAAAATAAAAATCTGGATTTTTAGTTGGATTTGCCCGTATATTTACTAACACCAGTACAATTAATGTAATATTCTCAAACCAAAAATTGTTTTTTATATCAAAAATGCGGTACTGGTACAACGTGTGATCTGGTAGGGGAAATTTATCTGAGATAACTTTTGTTTTTTTGGGAATTTTAAGAGGAAAAAGGAATTTTCCTTTTAAAAATTATTTCTAATCGAATGCTAAAACAAATAAATAATTAAATAAAATATATTTTTAAAAGGAAAATTCCTTTTTCCTCATAAAATTCACAAAAAAAACACAAGTTATCTCAGTTAAATTTCCCGTACCAGAGCACACGTTGTACCAGTACCAAGAATGCTTTGTATATCTTTTTTGTTATAAAAATATATTTTATTGATTATTTATAAATATAAAATCAATACAAAAAAAATCAATCTTTAATTTTGTTCCATTGAAAAGTAAAAATCTGGATTTTCCCCTACAGATCAAAAAATTTGAATGGAAAACGACAATAGTTCATAGGGTATATGCTTTATTGTAAGTTTTTATTTTTCATGACGATGATAGTTAATTTTCTCCTGTTGAATATTCGCTCCAATGTATATAGTATTAATAAATGGTTAAATAATAAATGATATAATTTTTATATAATATACCGGTAATAAAATTCATTAGTTTTTAGGAGAAATACTATTCATCCATAATTTTAATATTTTTCATGCAAAGCAATACTGAATCATATTACATTTCGTTCAGAAGGTTTATTATTTTATTCAAAAATATTATTCAAATTTTCTTTATACATTATATCGGTATACAAAAATTATACGACAGTTTTTTTTTCAAAACTAACAAAATTAATTAAAATGTTCTTCACTATACACTTCCGTATTTAAAAATATCACGCCGCGTCATTGGTTTATGGGTATTGTTATGGTAACGCTAGCAAAGCAAACGCAAATTGTTAGTTTTAGGAAACTAACAATTACTGGTACCTTTGCAACAAAACAAGAACGAGTACGTAGAAATTCTCGCGATGAAGATATTGGGATGGAGATAGGTGGAAGCGAATTGCGATGGAGATAGGTGGAAGCGAATCCAAGTATGAGCACAAGACTTGCAGCCACACAAATTGGTGTAAGTAAAAACTATGCCTGCCGTATAATAAAGGATGCTGGTTTGCATCCATATAATTTGTAAAAAGTACAAGCACTTAAAGAAATACGCCACCGAATAACTTGTTGTGCTTAAAATTTTTGAAAATTTTGGATTTCAATATTATTTTTGTCATATCTCTAAAACGAGTTGACATTTTAAAAATGTGTACATCAAATTAAAGCTAAAACATCAAAGACGTTTTCATAAAAACCGACCACTAATAAACCTAAAAGTCCTACAGTTCTGGGCTTGCAAAATAACAAAAAAATTTTAAGCCGTTGAAATTTCTTGTGTTTGACCAGCTATAGCATGAAAACGGGTTCTAGCCGATGTTTATGTTATTAGAAAGAATTAAAGATAGTTAAAATAATAAAGTTCCAACAAAGTTATAATTATTAGATTCCGATAAGTGGTTGCTGAGATATGGTAAATAACATTTACGTATTACCTTGAACTTCAACAAAATCGTTTTTTCGACTAGCTCGAAACCCAAGCGAGATAGACATCGGGCGCCATACATTTTTTGATTGGAAATGAGGTGTGGAACCTGCCTGTTTCGGTTTGGCACCCTGTACTGGGACACCCTGAATATTGATGATCATAATATAAAATTGAAGTAGTATAAAAAATTAAAATTAAATTGTTTGAAATTCTTTGTTCTTAAATTTTTATAAATCTTGATTTTGATAAACTTATGAAAAATCCTTTGGTAAACTATAAATTCATTTTATAATATTCCTTTTTTTTATTCCTTGTATTCATCATTATTAAAATTGAAAGAGACGCGAGCTACTTATAAATCGATCGCGTCTATTTAATTGATGATGCTTTATTATCATTATTACATTTGTTCAATCATTAACTATATTTTTTTTTTATTTTAAAATGTATGTAATATTCTTAACAATGATAACATTTAAATATAGAACTTAATATAGATAAAGAGAAAAAAAAACAAATAAATAATTACTTTTTATCTTTATAATCTTATATAATAATATATTTTGTATTGATTATGGTCTCTTCGTGGTGTTTATTCACCATGAAGATCAATTTTTATTTTATATTTAAATTTCTTGTTCAATTATGTTCAAATCCTTTTACCATTTCTATTCATCTCATGGTTCATCACGAAATCCATCTGAATATTGTTGACGTCCGGCCATTTCCAAAATAGCTTTCTCTTCTAAATTACCATCCAATACAGAACGTTCACCGGTTTCCTGAAATAATATGAAATGTATTAGTAATTGAAATGTGTTCTTTGTAACAATTTTTTATTTTAATAAATTAATAAATTTCATTTACTTGATCTTCCTTAATTGGTTTTGGACCAACACCCCATACTTCAATATTTCGTATTGTAAAATTACGATTAACGCTAAGCTGAGAATAATTTTTAAATGTTGTGCATGATTCAACCGATTCGCCATTACCATAATCACTGTCCAACCATAAACCCCAATAATTAAATTGACCACCCATTCCCTATTATTAGGAATTAATAAGTAATTATCAATATGTAATTATGATACCATTTTTTATTATAAACTATTATATTGTTTTCAATACGTGTACATCTCTTAATAGCATACATTCAATGGGGATACACCGCAGTGCCGTTTTATAACCTGCACAGACCAAAGGTTTCACTAATTGTTTAAGTATAATAGAATTCCACCAAGTTATTTCAGTGAAAAACAATAATAAAAATAATAAATATTGTTTCGAAAAAAATGTAGAAAAAATTTGACCTTAGTGAGAAAAAAATATTTATTATTTTTTAATTTTTCAATATTGAAATTTGTTGCTCATCTGTACCGTTTAATTTAAATTAAAAAAATATTTTTAAATTGGAAATTGAAATTATGCTCTAAAAGTTAAAAAATTGGTTTAAAATTAAAATTAAAGTATTAAATTAAAGAAAAAATTAAAATAATCGTCATAGCGAACAAATTTAAATGGAAAACGAACATATTTCGTCTCACCGCGAAAATTGTTATAGGCCCCCTATGTTTGAAACTGTTGAGTTCCTGATGAAGTGCTTACTTTACCCCTACGTGGTAGCTAACGGTAACTGAAGGGATTATGAATCCTTCTGGCTAAAATGTAATAAATTAAAACGGTTAACTTAATACCTTTCATTTATTTAATACCATACGTTTAAATAGTATTTTCAACTGCTATGTATATTTTATATACCAGTATAAAAAAAATACCAAGATCATATAGCATTTCAAATGAACAAAAAATAAAAATTATTTACCTCTACCAAATTTGTGCATGTATATGTGATAAACTTACTATATTTATTATATTTAAATTCACATATTTTATGCTGTCAAATTACTTATCATTGTATTTGTGTATATAATACAATATGTATACCAAAACCATCTATTTAGTTGGTGGCAAAACCAAAATATTTTGGTAGAGTTTCCCTATAAATTTCTCTGTATAATTTACCAAGACAAGATGTAATGAACAAGATATTTGAAAATGTCCGCGGAAATTATACTGGTATATATACATAGCAGTTGAAAATACTATAAATATATCTCCGCAAACATTTGGAAGATAAATAGGCGATACGATATCTATAAAAATACAATACGATGGCGATACGCTTTGGTGATAAAAAGAAGATACGGGGACACATTTAACATATCTTCTATTTCTCTTCCAGTCGATAAAATGACGATAATATATTATTATTTATTGCTTGCCTATTTTCTTGATGAAAAATCCGCGATATATATATCTTCTTTTTATCTTCTGTGCGATACGTATGCAAATAAGTATAGAATTAAATGTAATACAGGGTGTCCCAGGTAACGCTATCCAGCCAATATCTTCGAAACCAGTGGAGTTATCACTAATATGATGTTAGTGGACCCCCACTGGATTCCATTTGGCTACATTTTTATGTTAACCCCTTCCTCCCCAAGTTAACCCTTATGTGCTTAATGGATATCAACTTTGGAAAATCAAATGTAAAAATGGCCGAAAACTCGCTAAATCTCTATGAAAACATGTGTTGTGATGTATTAGAAAGTTGTTCTACTTTGAAAATTAAGGGGAGTGTCTAAACAGCCCAAGCCCCCCACGCCCCCTTTAAGGGCAAAAATCGAAATTTCGATTTTAGCATTACAAAACCATATTTTTTTGATATTTTGCAAAAATCGCATGCAAAATCAAAATTTCGATTTTTCCCCCTAAAAACGGGGGGTTGGGGCCTTGGGGTGTTTGGACACCCCTCTTAATTTTCAAAGTAGAACAACTTTCTAATACATCACAACACATGTTTTCATAGAGATTTAGTGAGTTTTCGCCCATTTTCCATAAGATGGACAATCCCCATTTGTGGAAAAAGACCCTCACATTTTATGACATTTTTTTTAACTACTCGTCACGCTCTTCAAAATAAGCGCAAAAAAATATAGGTTTACATTTGATTTTCCAAAGTTGATATCCATTAGGCACATAAGGGTTAACATAAAAATGTAGCCAAATGGAATCCAGTGGGGGTCCACTAACATCATATTAGTGATAACTCCACTGGTTTCGAAGATATTGGCTGGATAGCGTTAGCTGGGACACACTGTATATCAGGTAAATTGCCGAAAGAATAAAGAGTTGAAGTTTTTTGTCGCATACATCGATGTTTTTTTTATAATATACGATATGTCTATATTGAATTTCATTTATATTTATATTAGTTAAAAAAGAATTGGTTTATTTAAAGAAATATTAATATTATTTTATGTTTATTATTTTCAGGTTACCGTATAAATTTGCCATGTGTCTCAATTTGTGTTCCTAGCGATATCGAATTGGATCGCCAATTTATCTTCCGGGCGATATCACATTCGTATCGCCAATTTATCTTCCACGCGATATCGCCAAGAGGAAGAGTCCCATTCTCTATACATAGGGCGTAACGTACGCAATAAAAATGCGATATTAGGCGATAAATTTATCGCCTAGGCGAATCGTCTGGAGTACTAACCCCGATAAAAAATGTTTGTGGGGATATAATAAATATGATAAATTTATCACATATACATGCACAAATTTGGCAAAGGTAAATAATTTTTATTTTTTGTTCATTTGAAATGCTCTTGGTAACTTTTTTATACTGGAATATAAAATATACATAGCAGTTGAAAATACTATAAATATATTGATAAAAAACACGAAGAAAATTCCTCCAAAAAACTACTTTTTTATTAAAGAAAATCATAACATAATTTACCGTCAAAAATGATGATAAATGAAATGATATAAACAACAAAATTGAAAAAAAATTCAAACATTGATGTTCTCATATGAGTGAAGAAAACGCATTTTTTAACAAAATAATTTTCAAACGAGACTTTTCTATCCAAGACAATGTACAAAAATAATTAAAAAAAATTCAAAAAGGGGAAATATATACTAGATTTACAAATCAAAGCTAAACATAAAAAAAGATAAATCGAAATTTCCCCAGATCGCCATTGCTGGAGTACCAATTTTTGGATACAAAAAATAAAATTATGGTTTCAAACCACATTTTATGACTATAAATTGAATTAAAAAGATGAACATCTTTCTTTATATCGGTTTTCATAAATTATTATCAAAAAACTCAAGTGGTATGCCTTACGTCAGTATATAAAGAATAAAAATAAAGATAACGAAGAAGAATATAAAGGTAGATTTTAGTGGCGCCGCGTAGCCAAAAATTATGGTTGTCAAAATTTTTCAAAACAACAATAATTCGTTAAACTTAAATAATCTATAATAATTTTTTCAAAAAGTCAACTAAATTTCTTTTGGAATTTCAATTTAGCTCAACTAGATTCAATTCACAAATAAATTATTATTTTTAATTTGCGCTAAATATCATTAAAATGCAATATGAAATCTCCAAGTTGTTCAAAAACTAAATTAGCAACATGAAGAAATAAAAATAAAAGCTCGTACTACAAAAATACTTTGTTAATTTTAAATGAGAATTATTTTATTATATATTTTCTTCTTTTACACACACTACTAATTTCTCATAGTTTACCTCATTTGTTTTTGTATTGTCTCTACAATACAGCATGTGCGATATATGAAAATGTTAGTTTACCATGCGTATGGAAGGTTGCTAAAAAAAAATATTGACAACATTCTCATAAACACACCATATATATAAATCAAAAAGGCCACATATTTTAAACTTAACTACAATTTTATTTAGAACAAATTTAACCATTGAGTTGTTACAACAAAGCTTTCACAACTTAAATTCAAATACATATGCATATAGTTGAATTTGTATATAATAGCCTAATAGGATAATAGGTAAATAAGAGATATGAATGGAATGGAAGTTGTTAGTATTTTATTATAACAACCTACTGATTAAGTGTGTTGGTGTTCTAAATGAAATTGTAGTAAATTTATAACTACATGGCCTATTTGATTTTTTATATGATGTGTTTAGAAGAATGTTGTCAACATTTATTTTTAACAAAACTAGGTACATTTAAAATCAATTCTATTTCGAATAGTACGTGAAGTTAAAAAAACTTTTCGCAAATTTTCAGGACACATTTTTTTTTTAAATGTTGAATTTTTATAGGATTTTTTGGCAAAAATCAAGTTGTCATATGACAACTAGGACATTACCAGGCTACGCCACTAGTAGATTTATATTACATGTAATGGGCATTTTCGTTTATTCCACTTGTGTTAACACAAACGCACAAGTGACACAAATACGTTTTTTTATTGCACTTGTGTTACTTGGGTTATATGACACATGTTCGTAAATACCTCCACTTGTGTTGACACAAATTGCCCTATCTATTTTGTAGGAGCACCATCGCCCTGTGTGAGATTGTTGTTGCTTTATCGTCACTATAACATTTTCACATATAAAGCGCCATTTGTAAACAAAATTAAAACAAGACTATTTTATAATATACGAACACAGAGCTAGCACATGTAAATGTTATATCGCGCTGGTATGTTTGAGAGCGCACAAGTGCATGACGCAAGAGGAATAAACGAAAATGCCCAATATGTAAACACAAAAAATTTGGTACTGGTACAACGTGTGATCTGGGAGGGGAAATTTGATCTGAGATAACTTTATTTTTTGGTGAATTTTATAGGAAAAAGGGAATTTTCCTTTGAGACAACAAGTAAAATTGCTTTCAATTTAATAAATAAAATTTAAAAATTTGTTTTTCAGATTTTGTTTTTATTTTTTATATATACATTCTGTCAAATAAGTACCCGGTGAGAATATTTTCCCGCTGAGAATATTTCAAACATTTTTTTTTCCCAGGTTGGCACAACTGTCAGCAACTATTCTGTCAATTGTTATTGCTGTGTGTCATTTAGTTTGTTTACGGCGTCGTTAGGAACAAGTCAACTTTTTGTGTGCGTTGCGATTTTCACTATGGATAAAAATATCGAACAAAGAGTTTGTGTGAAATTTTGTGTTTCAAACGAAATTTCTTGTGCCAAAACCTTGGAAATGTTGAAAAAAACATTTGGTGATTCAACCATGTCGAAAACTCAAGTTTACGATTGGTATAAATCTTTCAAAGAGGGGCGAGAAGAAGTGAACGATTTGCCACGTTTAGGACGGCCTTCGACCTCTTCAACTGAAGAAAACGTCGACAAAATAAAGGAAACGGTGCTCGAAAATCCTATGCGGAAAGTCGCAGCGCGATTGGTGCCAAAAGATCTGAATTTTCTTCAAAAAGTGAATCGCAGTAAGGTGGCTAAAGACATGCTTGAACGCGTAAATTCCGATCCAACGTTCATCAAACGCATCATAACTGGTGACGAGACATGGGTTTTCGAGTACGACATGCAAACAAGTCAACAATCGTCGGAATGGCGCGCCAAAAATGAGCCGAAACAACCGCGCCATAGCAAATGGAAAATCAAGGTGATGCTGACCGAGGTGAATCAAGGTGAAAAGACCAGATTTGTGGCGGAACAACAGTTGGATTTTGCACCACGATAATGCACCAGCGCACAAAGCGATCATTGTGAACGAGTTTTTGAACAAAAATTCAACAAATATCATCGAACAACCACCGTACTCTCCAGATATGGCCCCGTGTGACTTTTTCCTGTTTCCGAAACTCAAATTACCACTTCGTGGAACCCGTTTTGAGCGCATTGAAGACATCAAAACTAATTCGCAACGAGAACTGAAGGCCATCCCTGAATATAGCTTTAAAAAGTGTTTAGGGTACTTATTTGACAGAATGTATATATAAATATTTTTGGTGATTTTCTATATTTGGATATAAGGCATCGCCGATATTCAGTAAATATAGAAAATGCCCATAAATATTAATAGCAAGTTATCGCGAACCGGGTTTACCTTCGATTTTTGTAATATATGTGGATTAAATTTAAATTTAAATTCAGTACAAATTTAAAAGCACATATACAATTGTCCAAGATTTAGTGAAACTAAAATTTTTAATGAAACCACCTAAAGTGCAACGTGGACAATTGTTTGAAAACATATGAGTTATTTTTTCTTACTGCTTTTCAGTTTAAGTTTTTTTTATCTCATATGTTTGCTTTTATTTTCAAAATTTCATAAATTAATCCACATTTAATTAAAGTGTGACCACCCAAAATCACTTAAGTGCATTCAATGCATCATAGGTTCATCACCTGATTAAGTGATTTCTTTACGGGCTCACAGCAATAGAATTCCGAGGTTTTACGGGCGCTAAACCGATTCTGCTGTAGTAACTAACCAAAAAAAAATCTACATAACCGGAATAATATAATAAAATTACAATCGTTAGTACATAATCAACTGTCTTCACCAAGATATATTAATTTGTTTAAATACTCGTGATATAAAAGTGGCGAGCGACCAGCGGAATTTGAAAACCCAGTACAATTTTCTTTTGGCGATACATCCGATCAGATTTCTTCCGGCATTTATTATTCTTAAAATCATCTTCAGGGTTATATGCATATATGTAAATATATTTAATGTTTATTTTAATATGTTAATTTTCAAACAAAATAAAATGATCAGCTTATTTCCCTATATTAATTTCATCGTTATATGAATATCCATTGTGACATCAATAATAATAAAAGACTTATTAATTATGTTATTATTGTAATATCACATGAGTGAACAATATACAAAATGATTAAAGAAAGTATTTTTGAATGGGCGTTCGATACCAAAGCACCTTGAATGAAGAAGTCATTTTGAAATAAAAAAAAAATTTTCTTGAAACACTTGAGTTATAGTTCTTGAGAAATAAAGCTACAAACAAAATTTCAAGCAAATTGGTTAAAAATCGCCGTAGTTATGAGAAAAAATTGGTTTTATCCGCCACCTTGGATATTTTCAAACAAAAAATATCAACATTTGTGAGTTTTAGTTCAATAAAGCTACAAACCAAATTTCAAGCAAATTGGATAAAAATTGTTATAGTTATGAGAAAAAAATTGGGGTTTTCCGCCATTAAAAACATTCCATTTTACATTACATTTGTTTATATATACTATGCGTATTTGGTGCCGGTGTAGCATGTGATCTGGCAGGAGAAATTTATCTGAGATAACTTTTGTTTTTTGTGAATTTTAAGAGGAAAAAGGAATTTTCCACGATATAGCGTACTTTTTAAGTAAATTAAAATAGATGAAAAAGTAATGTGAAAAGATGCATAAAATATGTTTTGTGTTTTCGGTTATTTTTCGAATCTGAATTTTAACACTGAATTGTATTTTCCGCTTGCGGTTGATCGTACGGCTAATTACCGACACCACAATAGACACAAATTAAGTTGTTGGTTGTATAGAGAAAAATTTATTTTATTTATTAATAGAAAAAAAATATGTTGGTATAATTTTAAACCCCAAGTTATACCACGGTATCCAATAGATATAGCATATATATATATATAAAAATACAAATATCCATAATAAAAATTAAACTAATTTATCAATTCAAGAAAAAAAAAAGGGTAGATCATTAAGCGCAACAATCATCTTAAATTTGTCTTCGTTGATCTTGATGGACACCAATCTACGTTTGACAGTAACTTTGACAATTTGTTTGTTTTTATGCAATAACAGGCTCATTTTTTTTAACTTTGCTTAAAGAATCATTGATGTAGATTCGATTAGCAGATAAGAAGCCAATATTATTTATATAGATAAGTATTGAAATTTAATGTATTTGGTGAAGCACAACTAAATTTACATATAGGTAAACAAAAAACACTATTAATGCCTGTATCTGTCAGTTGAAAACCAATAACTTTCGATATTTTGTCACTTATTTCCAGAGTATTTTCGTTGACGGCGAATGGTACGCAAGTAATTAAAATATCATTTTCATTAAGCTTGCGCTCCATACTTTGAATTTAAAATCTAAGACCATTTACGTCTTTATTGATATTATTCATTTCATGTTTCACCTTGGTGTAAATATAATTTAGCTAGGTGTTTACGTCATTGACCACATTATTAATTAATTTTTTTTGACAATGACACTTCCAACACGTCCAATTTTCCGGCTGCATTTTTGATAGGCATTGAGTTTGGAAATCTTCCAAACTTATGTTATATCATTTGTGGAACCCCCTTGCATTTGCTCTGCCTTTCTGATTCTGGTCACTTGGGGCATTGAAATAAATTGATGTATATGATTTAATGTTAAATTTACTAAAAAGATGTTGACGCGAATTATTTAAGGTATCTTTTTTCTGAATGGGCCGCCCCGCGACGTACAAGGTAAAGAATAGGTCAAATGAAATATTACCGCAAAGTGGTTTCTATGATTCGGTGTTGGTGTCTGTTAAAAAAATATGTATACAAATTTATTTGACATATTTCTTATATTGACCTTGTGTTTTATCCCGTTCCCGTTTTATGAAATAAATCTTCAAACACCGTCGTACTGCTGCAACACCAACGAACAACGCCGCACAACACCTCAAAATTTTCATAAAAACCCCGTCCATTGATTTTCATGCATTTCATATTCTGAGGTTGTGTGGTTTTGTCCGTCGCGGTGCGGCCATCATCATATGTCATTTTACTATTTTCATTTACTATCATGATATTTTTGTAGACAGTGAATCGAGATAGTAAAATGAAATGTTTATGTATATGAATACCTATTTGATTAATGAAATGTCAAAATTATGCATGATAGTAATTGCCCAATTTTTTATTTCTTTACAAGAAATTAAAATCATGATAGTATAACTATCTCGTCGAGACGGTCGATATTTATGTGTATGTTTCGTCCATTTATATATTTTTATTATAAATTTAATATTTTATTATAATATTAATATTATAATAATTTTATTATAATTGTGTATCTTTTAATATTTTTTTGTAATTTGAATTTTTTACCTTTACTACTTTTTACTATTTAAATTTATTTTATTGTTTTCGTTTACGAAATTGATCTTTTGCGTTTATGTGCGTTAAAAAAAAGATTAAATGTGTACGAACTAAAAAACCAACTTATGAGGTTTTGATGTTTTTTTTGGCACCATAAATCCTGTACATTTTTATTTTGCGATTCCGCAGTTCAATTTGTGAATTTTTTTTCACACTATAAGTGTACATTTTTGTTTTTGTTCGGCATAAACTATGTCTATGAACTATGGCATTAACTATGGAGGGGAATCAAGTATTTAGCATTAGCATTATAATACTATGGTATGGTATAATACGGTGTAATAATCATCCTATGATTATTATATTGTGTAATTATTATACAGTGTAGACGCAAAAATCAATCATTATTATTCAGTGCAATAATTATACTTCAGAGGTATAATAATTATAGGAATGAAGTTAGCAAATAAAAGAAATTGTTAAATTTTGTTCTTTGCATTTAACTTCATTATTTCAACAAGCATTTTTTTCAAGCCTCATAAACAAGGCACATTACAAAAAAAGTGAGGTAAATATTTAAAAAAATGAATTTTTCTTTCTATATTATACGAATATACTTACCAATCCATTTGGCATAGTTTGTTGATGTAAATTTAAATATTGATAATGATCATTGTATCCAGTACTTGTAAATACACGCATTTTTGGTCTCAATAAAAATAAAAATGAATTATCATTACCTATAATTATTCACAATCAAGTTGAGATATAAAAAAAATTTATCAGAGTAGGGATATAGTAACATACAACCATAATGTACTTGTACACCTACCAACAAATTTTGGACTTAAGGACCAGGTAGCGGATGCAAAACCACCAAATATATAACCATTTGTATCTTCAATGATAATTACATTTGGTCCTTGATCCATTATACGTCCCAATAGTGTTGAAAAACTTTCACCGTGGATTTGCGATGAAAATAAAAATCTCCATTGTGTACGAAAATCCATTGGTAAATTGGAATTTATAAATAACATTTGGGATATATCTGTAAATGCTGGATAATCAGGAACATATAAAAGACCTATAATTACAAAAAAAAACAGGAACATTAATACATATGAATTAATGAATGACTTCACTTTAAATAGAATCTTTGAGAATAAAATATGATAGAAAATCACCTTCACAAAATGGTAAAAGTTTTGTATCGGTTAAAATACTTTTACGTCTTGTTGCTAATTTTTCATTTGGTTCACGTTCTTCTTGTGCGTTACCCTTGGTTGTGGTCGGACGAAAATGATATAAATGCATAAATACTTGCTCTAGCATTCGTAAAAATGTTGGATTTTGTTGTAGCCAACGTTCAGCATCACCATGTGTTACTTTTTGTGTACCTTGTTGTACCACTTCATACGCCAAACTTTCAGCCAGTTTTTGTACACATTCTTTGACAACTCGAAAACCTTTACCTTCCCATGATTTATACAGTGGGCCAGATTGTAAACGTATCGTGCGCATATAACTGCTCACAACAGCCTCAACATATTCCTTTATCAAGGGATATGCAATATCTGTTGTTTCCGATTCGGATTGTCCCAAACTGGCCAATAACACGGTAATGCGTTCGTCTACCGAACCGCGTACACAATACACATATAACTCAGCGAAACGTTGAAATTCAACAACCGCGACACGATTAGCCAATGGACCAAATAAAAAATTAATAATATATTGGGCTAAACGCGGATCCATTTGTGAACCCCAAAATTTCTATTATTGGAAACAAATTAAGTAAAAACCACTTATTATTTTAAACCAAACATATATATTAATAAATTATTAATAATTTTCAATCAAATATACCATGAGATCGTCCTCCTTTATTCTTTCTGAATTTTTACTAACAAATTTAAATGAACTTGCAACAATTGGAACTTCATCTTTTGATAGTAATGAACATTTTTCAGCTAATTTTGTACTTGAATTACCCATATTTTAATTTTTTAGTATTATTACTTTAAAAACTTTCCAGCTGGTTCTGTTTAAAAATACCCTTTTGTATGTCAGGGTATACCCGTATGTCAGGGTCATTATAAGTGTGATTTCTCGTGTGTTGGAAATCTCATTTTAACTCTCGTATAAACATACGCCGATATTTCGTTTTTGGCTCATTTTTACAGACGATAAAGAATGCAACACAATTTCCAACGTACTCATAAGAAAACAACAACACAATTGTTGTGTTCGGTATCTCGATCTATAGATTTAGCAGATCATATTCAGATTGAAAATTAATCTGAAAGATAAAGAACGCATTTCAGACTTTTCAGATCAATATTTGTCAAATTTAGTTTTTTTTAATTAATTTATATTTTATTTGTATCACACTTTTATCTTATAGTTATTTTATTTATATTTATATTATTTTCTTTTATTTTATAGCCAACAAAACTGAAAACACTAAACAAAGCTACAATAAAAACAACAAAGATATCTCTCTATTTGTCATTTAATAAAATTATTCGTTTTTGAGTTAATCATATTGAGTGCAATCTGAAAAATCTGAAAAAATTACAGATTATTCAGATCAGTCTGACTGGAGATAACGAACGCATTTAGATTAGTCTGATCAATCTGAAAATAAGATAACGAACGATAAATCTGAATTGATCATATCGTAGATACCGAACACAACAAATATACAACAGAAGTATTCAAATATGTTCTCAAAACGAAAATTTATAATAGCATAGTAATAATTTGCTATAAATGGAGGCAATACGTGTATTGGCAAATGTATTAACTTTATGATATACTATGTAATCGTTTTACATAGTCATGATTTTTAAAAAGTAAAGTAGTTATAAATTCGTTTTGATTGCATGATTTGAATTATTATAAATATCACATTTACGGTTGTTAAGACACTAACAAGTTGGATATGAGTCTATGCCAAAATAGTAACGACTTCTTTATTACATAAGTAACGAATTAAAAAATTGCGTATTTTATACTGAAAATATATACACGCTACCAAGGAAGTTTTGTGAAACACATACATAGCGTCACCGTTAACATAGCGTTTTGATTGCTATTTATAACAAATAAATTTATTCAATTTTTCAAAATTTATACACATCCAATTTAAATAAAACTAACAAACAATTAAATAAAATAAAATTAGAAAACAAATTTTAACACACAAAATATTTTAGGTTAAAGTTTTGAAGTTGTAAAAAAATAAAAAATAGATCTAATACGGCGTCAACGACAACGCAAACTTCAACCTAAACTTTGTATGTGTTCGCTTGCATTTGTTTTGTGTGTGTTCTAATATGTCATCAAAAACGCTGAGAGTGAAGCTGACGCCCAAGTCATGCATGTGTTTCCCGTACTACTCTTTATCTCTTCAAAGATAGCAATTATAAATGCCAATCGAGGTTTCTTCGTTCGTTATTTTCATTTTTCTAAATTGTCAAGCTCAAATAACCAAGGTCAAATAACAGTGGCCAGAGAGAAAATATTATGTTGAAGAAGTCCATTTATTATTTATTTTTCAACAGCTTAGTTTAAGCGTAATTTTTTACTATTCGCTTATTTTTAAGGACGTACCATATGTTTAAAAAAAATAAAGGAAGCCTTAATAGATTTACGTAAATGGTATATGTATATTAATGTATGAAAGAAATGGAAATATACATAGTCTTACTGACATAACCAATAATAGTTTGTTTGGCGCTGATCCAGTGTTGTAAGTGTTTGATTCCTGGTCTATTGCTTCATTTACCTCGACGTGGCAGCCAACGGTATCCGATTACTTCACGCTAAAATTGTAAGTCCGAACCCCACGCGGTTCATCGTGAGACTAATTAATTACCGACACGTAAAAAAGGACAAGAATATGGACATATAGCTTTTTAAAAATTTTTAAACTGTATTTGGGGACAAACATTTCTAAAGGGATAGGACTTAATCACTTCCGCACCAAATTGAAATTTGGTGCTTTACATTGTTGGGGATCACGTCCTTTACAACTTGGCATATACAAAATCATATATCTTTACTACGTTGCTAAACTATAGTTTTACCAGTGAATCATAAACCGTAAGAATAGCACTGACATAAACACAGACACGAATGATATGTTTTACTAAAATCTCAATCGGATTTACAATCAGGCCCAGGCGTGGTCCTAACATAGTGGATAGTGCTTGATGATTTTAATGCTCAAAATCTAAAGTATAAAAACCTAAAAAATAACCAACGACATTTCCCACACATGAGAAACCACACTTAAGGTACTGTATGTTTTAATTTAAGCACTGTACGTTTGAACTCCCTCGAAACAATTAATGACGTACTATTCATTTATTTATATATCTGTACAATAGAAAATAAAAAAAAAATAAAATAAAATATTTACAATAAAATAAAATATTTACAATAAAACAAAATATCGTTTTCAATTGGTAAAAAAATGTTAACTTTTTTTGTTTTTTTTTGCAATTATCGTGTTCGATTAAGTAATGCTTTTCATGAAATGCCGACGGCAGACGACGGCAAATGTCAAATTGAAAATACATGCATTTCAATGGCGGTGCTTTTTATGAATATTGGACGGCGGACTGACGGCGGACATTGATATTTTTTCTTCTATTGCCGTCGGCTGACCGTCGTCCAAACTTCATTTTTCATTTTATTTACATTTTATTTAATTTATATGATTTAATTTCATAATAATAAAATATCCAGTTAATTTACAAACTAATAAAAAATGGAATTATTTAACAGCAATTATTAAATTTCGGTTTTTTTATCCAGGCAAAATAAATTTCAGAAAAAGCACATTTTTTTTTATATCACAAATATCATATTTGTGATAAATAAAATATTTTCATAGAAATCGAGGCTTTAGTAAAAAAAGGCAATTCCTCATATTTTTTTATGTTCGTTTGGAACTTACTTTTGCAATTAATTGTTGCCTTTTTTATCCTTTTTTTTCCTCATGAATTTTTAGTTGCAAGAATTTCAATAGCCAATTTTGACAACGTTACCAATATAATAAACGTAAAATATATTAATAATTATAAAAAAGTTAAAAAAAAATATTAATCGAAAAATATTTCATGGTTAACAACATCAAATGAAAAATATTGAAAATTTTTTCATGTTCGTGTTCATTTGGTAATTGCAATTAAAGTCAAACTCATGCAAAACGAGAGAGAAAAAGTAAAAAAGTTTTCCTGTTCAGAAGGCAAAACTTTTTATTCTCAATCGACAACGACAATTTTCGACAATTTAATTTTCGCATCTGTGTAAAATCTACAAACTTTTACAAAATTTTTTCAAACTAGAAACAGGAAGATTGGTAAAATTCGAAACAGTTACGAACATTCCGATACAAATTTGTTTTTAAAATTTTTATCAGTAATTGTGTGAATTAATTTGGGTTTTTAATGTTACCAAATAAAAAATTATATGCTGATTATGATTATATGCTGATTATGATAAGTAAGTGTTCAATTTTTGATATTTGATTTATTGTATACATGTGGTTGATTTGTCATTTGATTTTTGCGCAAGCGCGAGGCAATATGCGAATCAGAATTGAATAATAAGAATAAGAAGAAATATATAATAATGAAGTATAAAATTTAAGTCAAAGTATTAAAAATATTAAAAATATTCTCAAACAAAATCGAAATTTCGCGAGTATAACAGGGTTGCTATTGTGTAGTATAGCTATAATGCCAATAACACTAAAACCATCTGCATTGATATGCAATAATAGCGTCATCAATGCTAACAGCAAAACAACACCAAACGAATTAATAGCTAATAATAAACACAATGGTAATATCAATATTAACAACAAAAATAAAAATGATTTTACCAGTGTCAATAATGTTAACATTGACGTGGATGAATTAGATCAACAAAACCATCAGACGTCCAACACAATTGGAATAAAAACTATGAACGAAACAATCATGATGTAGGCATTACAAACGCCCAACGAAATAAATGCTAAATTGCGAGCTAATATTAATATGATGAAAGAAAGGTATGATAAACTGTATGAGCAAATGGATATTATGCAAGAACAAATAACGAATTGAGAAAAAAGATTCACCAGGAATTACAAGAAGTGATCCTGTAAATCATATAACTGATGAGGATGAGCTAGCAGAGGAAACTGAATGGATTCACAAAGAAATATAGAAAGAGGAATAAAAAACGAAAGGCATCCGTTACACCAGAAAATCAACCGAAATCGAGATTGGTAAGAAGAAATGCAACAGATGAACATACTACTATTATCACAAAAGATAATAAAGAAAAGGAAGTAATAGCAAGCAAACCACCACCAATTAACGTGACTGGTATAAAAACCTACAATGAACTAAGAAAGAAGCTATTTTATGATATACACCTAGCAGAATTAAAGGAAGATGATGTGACCATAACTGAATAATGGTATTTTTCGAGTAATGAATAATGGTATTTTTCGTTTAAGCACTGAAAATGAAGTAATGTATAGAATGATTATAAATGAACTAATTAAAAATAAGATTGACCACTATACTTATGAAAATAAACGCAATAGGCCAGTTAGAGTTATGGTAAGGGACATGCATGAAACGTGTAAGCCGGAAGACATAACAGCGGCCTTATCAAATATGAATTTTAATATAATAGATGTAACTAATATCATGAGATATGAAAGGGGCCGTGATGAAAATCTAAAAAGAATAAACACACCGCTTCCCTTGTTCATGCTGACGATTCATCAAGATGAATATATTAATGCAATTAAAAATATAATGAGAATAAATGTCAAGGTAGAAGCATTAAAGAAAAGAGCGACAATAATTCCGCAGTGTAAAAGGTGTCAGGGCTTCGGCCATACTAGAAGTTACTGTAACAAGAAGGTAAGATGTGCCAAATGTATTTTCAGGAGATCCTGATTCAAATGACTGTAAAATACCAAAAACCATAAGGGCTAAATGCCATAATTGTGACCGACCGCATCCTGCAAGCTATAGGGGATGCGAAGTAGCAGTCGAATTGCAAAGAAGAAGAAATGTGCTAATAAATGAACGCACGAAAAAGAATATCCGAATGAGGAAAAACTATGAAACAATGAAAAATCAATCAATGAAAAATGATGAAATAAAAACGGCGGAATATATCTCACAAACGACAAAAGAACATATGCAAGTACATTAAAACCAGCTAAAGAAAACATAACAACAAACCAGCCAACGATTGAACAAATTTTCAACGCGCTAGTAAATAAAATGAATGAGATAGAAAGAACCAACAAACTGGCCTTGCAAAGCATTTCAAAACTAGATAGCCGTAAAGGACCTATCAAAAACAATTAAAAATGCCAGACACACTACGAATAGCGGCCTGGAATGCGAATGGGATCATTCAACATTTCCAGGAAATTCAGTTGTTCTTAGAGAACCAAAAACTAGTTATATGCCTGATCTCAGAATCTACCACACTTTGCATCCAGATAATAAATGTAGAGGGGGATCAGCAGTAATAGTAAAAGAAAACATCAAACACCACGAAAAATCGAAATATGCAACGAAGACTATTCAATCTACTGAAATAAGCATCAGAACTAAAAGGGGTGATATATCTGTCGCGGCAATTTATTGCCCACCAAGTTGTAAAATAAAATGCGAAGATTATTTGAGGAACATTTCATACTGGGAGGTGACTTCAACGCGAAAAATACCTATTGGAGTTTAAGAATCACGAGAACACGAGATCTTAACGAAACGATGTCTTATGATTAGACCCCATTTGGATAATATCAGAACGAACTTAAAAAGGGCCGTGTTTGTTTGGTCAAATTTTCTCTCATTCTTTAGTAAAGAAATGTAATAATTTCTAAGTAGATCACATCAAAACTAAAAACATAAATCAATAAAAATAAATAAATGCATTAAATAATACGAGTTTTACTTTTGTATTTGTTGGTTTTTGTTTCGTGTTGTATTTTTAAAATGTTTATTTAGTTTTATTTTCAATTCATTATTAAATTATTTATTCATTTTTTAATTCATAAAATTTGCATATAGCGTTTTTTTGAATATTGAAAAAAATATAGAAATTGATAATGGGTAGGATATTGGATAGTGTGATGCTTGATAATGGTATTCCACTTCACTAATCGCACGTGTAAATTAATTTATTTAATTCAACATTTGTTCCATATAGAAATTTATCTAATTCTTTCTAAGAACAAATTTTATTTAAATAAACGTTTTTTTAATATAAAAATAAACTATCATTTATCTATTTATTGACTATTAAATTATTATTATATTAAATTATTATTAAACAATCATAGTTATTACGGTCTCAAACTAAATTTTATATTATTATATAATTTTTATTCATATTCTTAATTCCTATTGTTCATGTTAGGTATATGTAAGGTGACCAATCGTCCCACTTTACATGGGACAGTCTCGCTTTTGATGCAGTTGTCCCGGGCTCAAAAACGTCCCACGGACCACGGAGTGTCCCACAAAACTTTAAAACCAACTCAAAAAATTGAAATAGCCAAATGCCATTTTTAATGATTTTGAGTGAATTCGAATTCAATTTTTGGAATGCTAATGGCTGATTTTTGGCATTAAATTAAGGGGAAACGAGCATTTAGAGCTAGCATTGTACGCACAGTGCTAGTGCTAGTACTTGATAATGCTATTTACATCGTCATCAATAAAATTTTCTTGTGTTTTTGGTTATGTCTATATTTTATTTATAAAATGATGATGTTGACATACGTAGCATTCGTAAAAGTAATGTTAAATGAAATTTCAGAATTTTTCAAATAGCATCTATGTAGTATCTACGTAGTATTAGCATCTATTGAAAATTTCAATTCGAACTCTATGCTAGATTTATTAATAATTTACATGCATTTATAGAGTTTGAGTAAATAAACAAAGCACTATAATAAGTTCACAATCTATTTTTGTTTATATCGATTTATTCCAAAACAAATTAAATAAAAACAACTTGTATCTACTGGTAAAGACATAATGAACCTGTGTAATATCTGTTGTGTTATAGCACGAAAAGTTTAAATTCATTTTAGAAACGATATGATCAAAATATGAGTGTCCCACGAAAAAGGTAAACATTACTATTCGTTTAGTAATTTTTTAATTTTTGTCCGACATTTCTGGACATTCGATCTGGTCACCTTAGGTATTTGATATGTTATGCTTTATATTATGTTCAGTATCAGTCACGGTACGATAGTCGTCTTTGATGGTTCATTATATTATTATATATTTTATATTGTATTTTTCAATTTGTATTTTTATATATTTTCAAATTATTTTTGTTTTTCATTTTTTATTTTATTTATTTTTTATTTTTAATTTAATTTACTTGGGTGCTTTTTGGTTGCTAATTTATTTAGTTGCTTTGGTTATTTTTATTTAAAAAACAATAAATAAATAAAATACAATACAATACAATACAATAAAATAAAATAAATTAACTGTCCTTTATAATTCATTAATAATATATTTATAACTTTACAAAATAACTTTACATTACTATATAATGTATAAATTAAAAACTATTTTTGTGCGAAAAATACAACAGCTTCATTATCATCATTGAAAAATGTTTCGAAAACAAAAGATGTGAAAGTCAACAACATTATTGATGAAAACAATGAAATTGTGGTAAATGATGCTTCTTCCTCCCCGAACACATTATTTGTCTCTTTGGTGAATGAAATGGATGAAGTCCCTGTTCCACAAGCAAATGATATTGAAGACATGGTTGGCACAGAAGTGCTAATTGGGAAAGTGTCACTCTGACTGATGTTAACCGAAAGTTTATTATGTTAATTAGGGATATAAACGTACTTAAACAGACAATAGACAGGCAATAGACAGAATGATTTTATTAGAAATCAGTTGGTTGAACTGATAAAACATTCCGACAGGCTCGATAGAAAAATTCCTCAAATGCGGTCACATCTTCATCCGGTGCTAACAAAAAGATGCAAATACCATCAGTCACAGGGACGTGATGAAATTACTAATCTGACAGTTTTGCGTGAACATCCAATGGAGCTGTCTAATGATGATACTTTGGATAAATCTGATGTGGTTCCTTCGTTAAGGGCTGCGCTTAGATACAAATGTGTTTTTGTATCTGGTTTACACCCCGATTGATCTATTGATATTATTAGAAATCATATTATTGACAACATGGGTTTTGCCCATATTAATTGTATCAGATTTGAACAAATAAAAAGTTCCAAAAGTATGGGTAATTACACGTCGTTTAAGTTATTTGTTGCGGTTGACAACTTTGAATTTTTCAACGATATTAATAATTGGTTGATTGATAACATTGTGGTGCATGAATTTGTACGTAAAAATTTTCGGTTGCGAAATGTGAATCGGCTTCGACGAAATTAATAAACAATGTTAGAATTTTGTATCAAAACGTAAGGGGGATAAGAACAAAGACCAATGGTCTGCTTATACATTCTTCGGGTGATATTGCGGATGTTTACATGCTAACGGAAACGTGGTTATGTGCGAATATTGGAGATTCTGAGTTATTTGATGCATCATTTAATGTTTATAGAAGGGATAGGTATGGGAATTCTTCGATGACACGAAAGGGGGGTGGGGTTCTTATTGTCGTGAATTCATCATTGTCTGGGTCCGTCGTTGAATTGAAAAGTTTTAATAATAATGTGTTGGAATGCCTATGTGTGGCTATTACCATTGGTGGTATAAGTTTATATTTGTTATGCGTGTATATTCCACCGGCTGGTAATTATACTTTGCTTTATATGATAATTTGATTCAGTGTGTTATGGAGCTATCATCGGACTTTTGCCGTGATAATAATGATGAAATAATAATTTGTGGTGATTTCAATTTGCCGTGCATTAATTGGGTAAATTCATATGAGGGGTCCGTTTAATGTTACAAATGGTTTGGAATCTACTTTTTTGGACCAAATTTCATCGCTTGGATTGAATCAAATTAATTCCATAGCCAATCGTAATGGTAGGATGTTGGATTTGATTTTTGCTTATGGTGAATCGGACTACCACATCATTCGTTCAAAGAATTTCGTTGTATCGGAGGATATACATCATCCAACAATAATGTTGACATTTAATTTTCATGGGCATTCTGTGTTGGCAAGGGAAATGATTTATGATTGATTGATTGATTTCAAGAACGCGGATTTTGGAATGCTGAATGAAAAATTTGCTTTAATAGATTTGCATTATTTGGACAATTGCATCGAACTGGATCGGGCAATTGATTAATTTTATTGTTTTATGTTTGAATATTTTTTGGATTGCGTTCCATTGAAGTGTATTGTAACTAAATCTGATGGTCATGTTTGGTATGATGATGAGTTAAGGGGAATTCGCAATACTAGGAATAAATTGTGGCGTAAGTTTTGTAAGTCGGTGAGTAATTTGATTTGATTAATTATCAGAATACTTGTGAAAGATACAATAATCTTAAAATGTCTAAATATTCGGCATACAATTTTGCAATTGAATCTAATTTAACGGTTTTTGGAGTTTCATTAATAATAAAAGATGTGGTCGTGGTTATCCGGCAGAACTTTTTTATAATGGTGTTGGCGCTTCTGATGCTGGAAAGATTATTGATATGTATGCCACGTTTTTTAGGGCTTCATACGATTCGTTGGGGCCAGTCACCGACAATTTTGATAAGGGTGAAATACGGTCTTTTAATTATTTGTCTAATATTAACTTTTCGGTTAGTTTGGATGATGTTCGTGGATCTATTTTGAAGTACTGAAAGATATTCATATGGACCAGACGGCATTCCATCGGTTGTGCTTATTAAATGCGTTGATGGTTTGTCGCCGGCTCTGACAATTTTGTTTAACAAATCGTTGTCTAGTAAATGTTTTCCTGCACTGTGGAGGGAATCCTACATTATTCCAATTTATAAAAAGGGTGGTAAATCTGAGATAACTAATTATCGTCCTGTTGCTAGATTATCGTGTATTCCCAAGATATTTGAATGTATTATAAATGATTCTGTTAAATTTAATGTTAAATCTATTATATGTAATGAACAACATGGTTTTGTTGCGGGTTGGTCTACGACTACTAATTTACTTGATTTTACTACGTATTGTTTTGAAAATTTTAATGTTATGGTACAGGTTGACTGTGTCTTTACTGACTTTAGTAAGGCATTTGATAAATTGTCGCATAATATTTTGTTGAAGAAATTGGCGAAAATGGGGTTTGCGGATAATTTTGTTGAGTGGATTGGGTCGTATTTGTCTGATAGATCGTGTAGGGTTTTGTTTGATGGTGTTTTATCTAATTCATTCAGTGTCAAATCTGGTGTGCCTCAGGGAACCCATTTGGGACCAATTTTATTTGTCTTGTATATGAATGACTTACCTGGAGTTTTTTAGGACTCCAATTGCATGATCTATGCTGATGATGTAAACATTTTTAGGACGGTTAATTCGGTTAATGATTCTGAATTGTTGCAATCGGATTTAGACTTATTCTATACATGGGTAAATGTAATGATTTGTTTTTAAATGTTGACAAGTGTAAGGTTATTAACTTTACTCGTAAAAATGTTTTATTTAATTATTCTTATCATTTGGATGGTAATGTTTTAGAGAATGTGGACAGGAATCTTGATCTGGGGGTGTTAATTGATAGAAAATTAACTTTCAAATTCCATATTGATTATATTATTAATAGGGCTAATTCGTTGTTGGGGTTCATTGTGCGTGAATCGCTTGAACTTTAAAGTCCGAATTGTGTTCGTACATTGTTTTTTGCCTTGGTTCGTTCGGTCCTTGAATATGCAAGCCCGGTTTGGTCTCCTTTCTATTTGAATGATAGGGCTAGACTGGAGGCTGTTCAAAAAAGATTTTTAAGACTGATCCTTTTAATTTACCTAGTTATGACCATAGGCTTGCACTGCTAAATGTGCCTAGTTTGGAAAAACACATACGTTTTATTGGCTTATCGTTCATATGTAATTTGTTGAATTGTGGGGTGGATTGTCCTAACATTTTAAATAGATTGCAGATTAAATTGAATAATAGGCACCTTAGATCTGTTCAATTCTTTCTTTCATCTTGATTATGGTCGACCTCCTTGATTCATTACTCATGATTTATAATTCATGTGGTCATTTGTTGTTGGATAATAATGTTAAGAATCCTGATTTTAAAATTAAATTTTATAATTTAACAATTAATAATTGATGTTAATATATATGTAATATAAATATGTATATATATGTAGTGGTACTGGGCGCTACAAATGAATTAAAATGAAATATGGTAGATGAGATGAATGTACACAATATATATAAACTAGAATAGGTCATAATTAAAAATAGTAATAGCAATAATAGCAAAATCAAAAAATGTATTTCCCGAAATGTAAAAAAATTAAAATAAATTGACCATATGTATTGAATATATCAGGAATGATACTATATTATTCCTTATATATGAAATCGGATCTTATACATTTTGTTATAAATTGCTGCGTTACCTCATCATGAAACGTCCCTTTCGATTGAAGTTGTTTCATTAAACGTTTTTCTATTGCCATTAATGATAAACCATGCAATCGATCTTGTAACATGGAATTTCTGCTATAACTCTTAATCCTTTTTAATACGGAAAATGTGCATTCGACTTGCACTGTAGTTGATGGAAGAGTAAGAATGAGTTCTGCTAATTTATGTACTTCTGAAAATTCTTGTTGCATTGCAACAACGCTTTTGTTTTGGAAAATTTCGGAATTGTACAACACGGTTAATTCATTTTGCAATTTACATTGATCAAATTTCATCATCCCATATGAAGTACATAAAGAATTTATTACATTAGTTGGAAATGACTATATGTAATGAAATTAAAACAATTTAATAATTCTACAAATAATAACTCCGATAAGCTTTCAAATCGCACATCGATTTGCGTAACTATAGTGTCAATAATTTCATTATAGATTTGCTTATAATATAATTGGAAATCGCCAATATTCCGCTTCTTTTTTGGCGGTCCGCATTCAGATACAACCTCAGAATAAATTTCCTCAAATTTGCTTCTTAGTTCCAAAATATTTTCTTTCGTTCTTTGTACCTCACGAACACAAACGCTTATATTGAAACTTTGGCTTTGCATTATGGAAAACAATACATCAGTAAAACTGAATACTTTTGCTATAGCATTTAAAAGAAAAGCAGTTTCGAAAGACTCCAAGAATTGCAGAATTCGTCTTGCAAATATTGTCGTGTCAACCTCCCATGCCTCTGGTGAATCTATGATGGATTGGAATAGAACTTGTAGATCATCCTTGTAAAGATTAACAGTATTTACAAGTCTAGATGTAAAATTCCATCTAGTGGACGATATCGTTGGAATTCGATGTTTTACAATTGCATCTAGAGCGTTAGTTCTCTTTGAAGAATGCGCGAAAAATGCTGAAATTCCGGATAACGTTGTGAAAAATATTTTGACCTCTTTAATAAATTCTAGAGATCTTGATAGTAGAGATCTTGATAGAGATCTTGATAGTATCTTGAGGTTCAGAACATGTGCAGTGCAGTGTATAAATTTAACAGCTGGATATTGCCGTCTTACCAAAGCCTGAACTCCACCTCGATCTCCAGACATAACTGCTGCACCATCATAACCTTGGCCAATAATTTTTTGGGAAATGTCGAGTTTATTTATATAACGAATTACATGCTCCGCTAATGCATTAGCCGATCTATCCACACTAACGTCAACGAATTCATAGAACCTTTCGACTATTTCACCATTTAAAACATAACGAAACACAACCGATAATTGGGCTCTTCGCGAGATATCCAATGTTTCATCTAGCATGATTGACACAAATTTGCATTCATTAATCTCTTTATGAATTGCATTCAGCATTACATTACCGATACTATGAATCAAATCGTTTTGAATCGCCGATGAAGTTCCTCGAAAAATGGTTACGTCTTTCAAATGGTTTTGCAAGGGTTCGTGAATCTGTGATATAAAATGTAAGATCTCTACATAATTTCCACGATTTACAGATTCTTCACTTTCATCGTGTCCTCTAAAAGCTAGTTCCTATGTCCCCAAAAATGTAGCAACATCT